>WTSP01000690.1:19240-33912 GCA_025331215.1 Actenoides lindsayi | reverse complement strand
GGTGGATGGGATGAAGGTGTATGCGTTTTGCCTTATCTGTATAAGTGAAAGAAATAGTAGAAAGAATAAATAGAAAGAGAAAAAAAAAGGGGGGGGGGGGGGGGGGGGAGGGGGAAAAATCTAATTTCTGTGCAGGAAACAAAAACCTCTATTGTGCTTAATACGCAAGTATTGATGCAAAAATAAAAAGTCTGAATTATTAACTACTTAGTAACATTAATTTAATGCAAATGAATATAAAATTGCATTCCTCTGCAATCAGAGTTGTTTTCCTATGAAGCTTGTAAAAATTGGTTCTCTTCTGTCTTTGGTGAGCTGTGTTCACTGTTTTGCCATTGACACCTATTTCTAAAGCAGGCATTTCTAGCTGCACTCTTAAGGGATGGGACTTGAAAAAAATTAAACAGAAATGCTGACTTTTTATAATCCAGTTTCTTGCTTTAAGTTTGGAGGGTTAATTTCTTATATTCTTTCCTTAAGGAGATAAAGATTACCAGAATAAAACTTTGAGTTGTGGGGAATTTTTAATTTAATCAGATGTTGTTTTTGTGAATTGATACTGAGGTTTGAAATGATGCGGTTTGGGCAGGGTTTGGGAACTCATGAATGGGATTATCATAAAATTTAAAACTTTGCTGTTTGAAAGTACTGCCTCACAGCAGAAGAATCTCCTGAACAAGGCCTTTGCTTTATTTCATGTGCTCCACCTACAGACACAGACAGACTAACTAGAGCAAATATATGCAATTCTAATGAGAGAACTTGAAAGATAGGTTCATTGCATTTTCATTGCACTGAAAAAACTGTGGTTTTGTTCTTCTGTAGATGTGAATTTTATTTTTTTTTTAATTCTCTTTTTTAATGCCATCACATTAGGGAACTCTTTTTAGTCATATATCCTGGAATAAGTTATCAGCAAACATGTACATGCAGTGTAGAGTACAGAATGCTGCCTGAAACAAGAAACAGTTCCACATGTATAAGGAGATAAGCATCCTTTTGGCTGCTTAAATTTGCAGGAATCATCAGGGTTATCAGAGGAGTGTAGACGTAATGGGAAGTCAGCTTTCTCTATTTTCTTGCTGTTCTTTATCCATAACTTTGACTGAAGTTAATGAAAAGAACAGAGAAATACTGTGGAAGTTTACAAACTGGAGCACTCTAGCCAGTTAGGACAGACAGTGTGGTGGTGTCCATGGGAATCATGTACACCATGTGTTTTTATGGAATTTACTACTGAGATTTAAGAAAATTCTTTGACCATAGAAAAATTAACTTCTGGTAGTATGGTTCTCAAGAACCCACTAGTCTTCTTGAATGAATCTGGAGCTGTCTCAAATCCCTCAAACTTCAGTGGAATATATAATAAACCTTTGAGCTTATACTGTGTTACTGTAACTAGTTTAGAAGATCTTAATCTTTCTTTGAACCACGACATTAGCGATCAATAAGTCAGTAGTTGCAGACCTGCCTCAATAAGAGAAGGAACAGTGGATAAAAAGCTTTCCTTTTTGATGAGAGCAATTGTCTGTCAAGTCTGGTGTCCTGTCTCCAAGCAGAGCAAGGAATAGATGCAAATGTTCATGTATAAAGGGATCCTTTCTCAAGCATATCACACCAGCTTTCAACAGAGAGCTATTTAGATAGATCATGACCCAGCTGCATTCTAACAGCTGTGACAGACCTGTTTGTGAGTTTATTTAATCTCTTGGAACCTATTTATGCTTCACAACATCCTGTAAATAGGACCCACAATTTAATTAAATACTAAGGGAAATAATGTATTTCTGTTTGTATACTTCAGACCTGCTATCTTCTAATGTTGTAAAGCCCTTCCTACCTCTTGAATGCAAGAAAAAATAATTGTTCTCTATTCTTCATGCTTCACTGCCCTTCTGCCATAAAGGGGCTGTGAAATGGTTTCTACTTGTCCATCCCATTCTTTCTGTCCCTCCTGCCACTCACATTCTTTCCTTCTATCTTTCCTCCCTGTCCATCTTTCCTCCTGTTCTTCCCTTCTTGCCATCTCTTTCCATCTGACTGTCTTTCCATCTGTCTGACTGTTTTTCTGTCTGTCTTTCCCTCTCTGTCTTTCCCTCCCTGTCCATTTGTCTATCTTCTCCCTCCCTTTCTTCCCATCTCTAGATCTGTCAGTCCTCCCTCCCATCTGTCTGTTGCATCTCTCTCCATTTGATCCTTCCATCTGTCTGTCTCACGTTCTACCTTTCCTTCTGTCGGTCTCTCTCACATTCTGTCTTTCAGGAAGAAAAAGTCACAGACAGACAGAAAAGACAGAGAGAGAGACAGACAGGGAAGACAGAAAGAGATGGAAATACAGACAGAAATGGAGACAGACAGGAAAGACAGACTAACAGAGACAGGCAAGTCTGTCATTTCTGTCTTGACATCTTTTTTTCCTGTCTTTACGCCTGTCTTGATGCTTGTCTTTCCTGTCTTGTCCATCTGTCCATCTCTTTCCTGTTCTTTCTGTCCATCTTGTCTCTTTCCTGTTCTTCCCATCCATCTGTCTTTTTTTCCTGTTTGTCTGCATCCCATCTCACTTTCTGTCTTTTCCTCCCAACCCCCCTGGTTTGTCTCACTTTCTGTCTCTGCCCCCCCACCCCAGTCTGTCTCACTCTCTTTCAGGAAGACAAAGAGACAGACTGACAGGACAGACAGGAAAGAGAGTGGGCAGACCGGAAAGACAGACAGGAAAAACAGAGATGGAAAGAGAGATGGAGACAGACAGGAAGGACAGATGAGAGATGAAAAGAGACAGGGAAGACACACAGGCAGAAAAGACAAACTTTAAAGACAGGAAGGCAAGCAAGACAGACAGGAAAATCTCTGTCTGTCTGTCTCTCTCTTTCTGGTCTTGTTGTCTGTCTTTCCTTTCTTGTCTGTCTCTTTCCCATCCTTCCTCTGTCTGTCCTGTCTCATCTGTGTCTGTCTCACTTTCTGTCTTTCAGGAAGACAGAGAGAGAGAGAGAGAGAGAGAGAGAGTGGCAGACAGATGAACAGCCAAGGCAGACAGGCAGGCAAGACACAGAGGCAGAAAGAGTTAAGAAATGCAGGAAAGACAGACAGGCTTGTCTTTCCTGTCCTGTCGTCTGTCTTTGTCTGTCTGTCTCTTTCCCATTCTAACCCTCTGTCTTATTCCCATCTGTCCTGTCTCATCTGTGTCTGTCTGTCTGCCTGTCTCATCCGTGTCTTGTCTCATTTTTTGTCTTTCCCACCATCTGTCTCTCTTTCAGGAAAAGAGACAGACAGACAAGCCAACAGGAAAGACAGTAGAGGGACAGGAAAGAGGGACAGAGAGACAGTCAGGAAACACAGATGTAGGAAAGACAAGACAGTTAGGCAGGTAAGACAGACAGGCAAGACTCACTGCCTCTCTATCTTTCCTTTCTTTTCTGTCTCTATCTTGTCTCTCCCGTATTTCCTCACTGTCCTGTCTGTCTAGCTCACTTTTTGTCTTTTAGGAAGACAAAAGAGACAGGTGGGACAGGACAGACAGACAGGAAAGAGAGAGGCAGACAGGAAAGACAGAGATGGACAGGAAAGATGGGAAAGAAGAAAGAGAGAGACAAGACAGGAGAGGCAGAAAGAGACAAGAAAGACAGGCAGGAAAAACAGTTAAGCAGACAAGACAGGCAAGTCTCTCTGTCCTTCCTGTCTTTTCTGTATTTCTTGTCTGTCTCTCTTGTCTGTCTGTTCTGTATTGACTGGTCTGTCTTGGTATGTCTGTCTCGTCTGTCTGTCTTGTCTGTATGCCATCTCTGCCTAGTCTGTATTCTGCCCTGTCTGTCTGTCTGTCCTGTCTTGTCTGCAATTCTTCTCTGTCTTGCCTGTCAGTCTTGTCTGTCTGTCTGTCTAGTATGTTTGTCTCTCATCTAAGTCTTCTCTGTCTTGTCTGTCTTTTCTGTACTTCTTGTCTGTCTGTCTTGTCTGTCTCTCTCCTCTGTCCGCCTGTCTTGTAAGTCTTGTCTGTCCTGTTTGTCTTTTCTCTCTGTCTCTTGTCTGTTCTGTCTTCACTGCTCTGTCTTGGTCAGTCTGTCTGTCTTGTCTTTCAGTCTGTCCTGTCTGTTTGCCCTCTCTGTCTAGTCTATCTCTTCTGCCCTGTCTCTGTCATGTATTGTCAGTCCTGTCTGTCCTGTGTGGTCTTCTCTATTTGTCTCTCTCTCCTGTCTGTCTTAACTCTTCTCTGTCTATCTTTTCTGTACTTTTTGTCTTTCTGTCTTCTCTGTCTCTCTTATGTGTCCATCTGTCTTGTAAGTCTTGTCTGTCCTGTCTCTTTTCTCTCGCTCTGTCGGTCTTGTCTGTCTGTCTCATCTGTCTGTCGCGTCTGTCTCATATGCCGCTGATGCGATATTCATGGTTGTTCTGACACCAAACTCATTTAGCTGGACCTTTTTCCCTGAATTTGTTACTGACTGGATTCAAACTCTGAACAGTGAAGGTTGCTCCTCTCTGAGTCATAATAAGCCTAGAAAAATAGAAAAACATGTAAATATAAAGTGAGAATAAATGGATGCAAATGTTTATACGTTGTTCATTGCATATACTATTGACTTGAAGCACTTGAACACTTTGTACATTTCCAATTTAACTCTTACTTCTTCCAAACAAATGTTAAGAGAGGTCTCAAGTCTGTGCAGACTGTCATAATGCAAGTGTCACTGTCCGCAAGTAAGGAGACTGGAAGATACTCATTTGCATTCTGTGAAGTAGAAAAGCCAAAGTATTCATTGGCATATTTGAACCCTGTTGATGATGTATGCTTAAGAAGTTTAGCATTGTTTAAAGATCACCAGCATATAATGTGTTTACTGCTAGTTCACAGAACAGTTCATATGGCTAAGTTGGGGGTATGTACTATTGCCCTGACACTCCAAGGACACATATGCTGGCTTTGTGAGTGTTAAGAGTATGCCAGTATGAAGGGTCATCCTCTGAAGGATCAGATCACTTTGGTGGTTACCTGAAATCACCCATAGAATATATCAGAATAAGGTAGAATACAATGGAATACAATCTGTAGAATCCTTACTCATTTTCTAGGTTTGTAAAGGCTAAGGAAATAAAAGAAACTTACCTACTTAAATTCATTCCAGAGGATTTCTTCATCCCCGTGTTAGCATGTAGTCAAGCTACTAGTTGCATTACAGCTATACAGCTGAAGTTCTATCACTTGTTGTCTCTTGAGTTGCCCAATGTTGGTTTCCGAATAATGTGAATTTAGCAACTCATCCCATCCGTTAGCACCCCAAAATCTCCTTAAGGGTTATTCAGATTCACTTGTCTCAAAAGGAGTTGGTAAACTTAGTTCACTAAAAAAGTGGTTATGACATTCCTCTCTTGCAACCAGTAATAGTCCCTGTTGCTTTGGAAACATTGGCACCTCTTTGGCATGGCTGGAACTTAAAAGTCATCAGCCTGTTCTAATGCATTATGTCCCTTCCTGTCACAGAGGGCAAAGTTTAATGCCCAGGTAAATGTTCTCAGAGTGTGTCAGGTTTCATTTTCTGTTGAACATAAGGTTTGATCATGAAGAGCAGCTGGTGATTGTTCACATTTTAAATTAACCAATACATTTGCCTATTGCTTTGTGTTAATGAAAGGATGAGGGATGACTGCCCAGTTCGCTTTGAAGAATTCCATTTCAACAAAAGATAAGCTATTTCAGCAGTGCTTACATAAGTGCTTAATTGAGAATTTTTTTTCATGGTGCTAGAATAAACAGCATCATCTGTACGGAAATCCCTGCATCTCCATGTTGATGGCTGAGGCTGAAATCGTACTGGTGTATATGGAAAGGGCAGGAATACTTGATGCCTTTTTTGCTTCGGTCTTCACAGGCAAAGCCTGCTTCCACTTTATGTGTATACCAGTATCCTTTTTGAAGGAGGGAAGCTGCCAGCAATGGGGGAGCAATGAGTTAGCTAGACTTCAGAGTGCAATGCTCTGCAGTCACCTTATCACAATGGGTCTGCACAGGACTTGAATACAAATGCTGTCCAATATAATAGCATTGCCTATCAGCTATAAAAATGCATGGTAATTGAGGAGGTGCCCAACAACTGGATTGTGGCTGTTGTGCCCATTATAAAAAGAGGTGAAGTGGAGGATCCAGACAGTTACTGATTGATCAAACTTATCTTAGTCTCCAAATGTAGCATGTGGTGTTTGTGCTTTTGGAATCCATCTCTAGTACACAAAGGGCAAGATAATAAGGAAAAAACAGCAGAGTCATGAGGGCAAACCATGCTTCACCAAGCTAGTTGCCTTCTAGGATGAAATCACTGTATAGGTGGTCAAAAGAACAACCATGAATATAGTGATAAAATTCAGCGCAAATGTAACAGTATGTAATTACTTAATATTCTATTATTAAACATTGCAAATTGCTACTGTTAAAGTCAGCAGGCATGCTGTCTGTTAAGATTTTGCAAATTTTGGTGCTCGTTCAAAGTATTCTGTTTGCCATGTACCTTCTAGACTGTGAACTGGCTTACAGGTGATCTTGGGTCTACAGCATAGAGGTGTGAATTACTTTTGCAGTAATCCAGTATAATCAACATTATAGAAATTAATTTAGTCATGTTCTAATTATGCCAAATGCATTATTATTTTGTCAAATAGTCCATAGCAAAGAAGCTTAATAAGTTAATGCAGTAATGTTGAATAATGCTACTGGCATTTGAGAGATCTGCAGTGAGGCATAGAAGAATTAGACTGCCAAGTGAGTTGAAAGTATTTCAAGTGAATGTCTGATAAGAAAAATTATTCTAAAATTGTTGGGTACCACAACACATTTGATTATTTTATGAGTTCTTGCCTTTTATCCCTGGAAGTTTCATTCTTGTATATCACCACCATATTATGTCCCCTGCTGCAGCTATAGATCTTTCTTCTTCTTTTTGTAATAGCTTCTACAGCCTGTCTATTTTATAACCATTTTGTAACACAGTTTGTGCTTGAGTAAAGACATTCTTCCTAGGGTAAAATGCACTTAGTCTGGGAGTGGTGAGAAGTCCAAGAAATGCTGTTAAGAGAGACTGTAAAGCATGTAGCCAGCTGCCAAAAAGCCCAAAAGTGCTGTTGTGTTTAGGGTAGCATCTAGTAGTGCATTTCTGGAGCAAGACTCTGCTGCTTAGGCTTGGAGACAACAGGAATCTCAAAATTGTAAAATAAAGATGGGGATGTATCTCTTCAGGAGCTGGGCACTTACTGTAATTAAATCTCACTCTTAGCAAAGAAAACATCTGACTTTTTGTAAAGAACCTGTGCAGTCAGAGGAAAGATTGTCAGTCCTCAGGAAGAGGATGGACCCCGGTGCAGCAATACTTTGCCCAGGAGAGGAAGTCCTCTCTAGTGATGCTGTCCCCTTTGCATCATCTCCCACAAGAACTAATGAAAATACCAAACCAGATACCTGAATACCAAAGCAGGAGTTAGAATTAAAAAAAAAACAAAAACAAAACCACAAACAACACAAACAACAACAATAACAACAACACACACAAAAACACAAACAAAACCAAACAGAAACAAAAACACAAAAAAAACCCCACCATAACTGCTTGGAAAAGTGCAACTTAGAGCCTTTTTACACCGGAGGAATGGGAGACAGTGAAGTAAATAGCAGTGATCCTGCAGGGAAGAAAAGATCTTGTTCCTGAAAGTCCATACCAGGAGAGATGGCATCCACATGTTCCTCCTCTTCCTTGCCTAGCACTGGGGAGCATTGTGACCATGCTGTAGAAGCCCTCTTTTCCTTTAGAGCAAGGTAACTACAAGATCTTGCCTTTATGCCTTATATAGCTCCTGTGGCCAATTCTGCTTAGACAGGGCCACACAGTCCAAAAGTGGCCCCAACTGGCTAATGTTAAACATTGAATATATTGTATGCATGATAACATGCAAGTTGCAAGATGTTTCTTGGCTTTTATCTGTAGGGCACCAGACACTAGTGATTTACTCATAAATAGAGGAACCCAAGTTGGAATTCAGCCTCTCAGAAAACTGCAGCTGGTTTTCTATATAAACAGGGAGTTGTGTCTGTGTAGTGTGATTGTCAATGTCAAGATAAAAGGGCAACAGGAAAGAATTATGTAGTGGGCAAATACAAAGATGTTGTCAAGGAGTTTACTTAATAAAATTATATGGAAAAGATACTGATTTTTTCCCAACAGAAGCCTATGAGATATACTGAATGTTTCTAAAGGTTGTCAAGGTCTGAACAGATTTGTGTTTACAAAATAGAAGGTTAAGGTAAGGTTTATTTTTTCATGAAAATATCTGTTTTCTGTGAGCTTGTTAAACTACTTAAGTATTTAATTAATCTGTTTTGTAAAGAAATAAAATACTGAAATTGTCGAAAGAAAATAATTCAGGAAAATACTACAGGTAAAATAATTACATAAACTTTAATCCTAAGGGATAATGACACTGAAAATAGTATGTGCTAATGGAAGTTTGACCACATTAGGTTCTCTACTCCATGCATATGAGAATATTTATTAACTGAGTCCACTGCCTGGCAGTTAAAGAATGAACCTTGACTATAACATACTTGTATAAAGCAGAGTATTTTGGCATGACTGAGGAGGTGTTTTGATGGTATATGCCAATTTCTTTCATGTTGAAAGGACAAGCTTTGAAAAATCTGATACAGAACCATAGCAAAGGTCAGATACTCTGTCATCTTGATATGTTGAAGAAGGAAATCCTGGAGCCCCACTTCATTACACATATTTCCAGTAATTTTAAAGTAACCTGCCTTTATCACCCCAACTCCACTGAAGTCTCTGGACTAAGAAAGGTAGATGGAGCTCTGAAATTAACAGAAGTTGTCCCTGTAGGTTGATATGCAATTTAAGTATGGACCATGAGCTGCTTGATATGCCTGGTTAGCTTAAAAGGAAACATAATGCAGTGACAGATGAAAATGTTTCATATATGATGAATCTAACCTCATTTGTATTAACCTGGTGAGAGTTGTGGGCTGGTGCCTAGGAGTGGAGCGTCAATGTTAGGCTAAATGCTGTGCCTCTGTACTCAGCACTGGTGAGGCCACAGCTTAGTATTGTGTTCAGTGTAGATGTGGCACTTCAAGACATGGTTTAGTGATCATGATAATGTTGGGTAGACAGTTGGACTTGATGATCTTGGAGGTCTTTTCCAACCTTAATGATTCTGTGATTCTGTGGGTATATATGCCACAGTATAAGAACGACATTGAGGTGTTGGAATGGGTCCAGAGAAGGGCAGTGAAGCTGGTGAGGTGTCTAGAGAACGTGTCTTATGAGAAGCAGCTGAGGGAACTGGGATTGTTTACTCTGGAGAACAGGAAGCTGAAGGGAAACCTCATTGCTCTCTACAATTACCTGAGAGGAGGTAGCAGTGGAGGTGGGTATTGGTCTGTTCTCCCAAGTAACTAGCGATAGGACAAGAGGAAATGGGCTTAAGTTGCACCAGAGGAGGTTTTGATTGGACATTACAAAAATTTTCTATACTGAAAGAGTGGTGAGGTATTGGAACAGGCTGTCCAGGGAGGTGGTAGAGTCACAATCCCTGGAAGTGTTCAAAAAACAGGTAGAGGTGATACTTCAGGACATGGTTTAGTTGTCATGATACTGTTAGGTAGATGTTTGGACTTGATGATCTTGGTAGTCTTTTTGAACCTTAATGATTCTGTAACTCTGTGATGGTGGAGAAGGAGCCAAACCCAAACTGTGGTGGTAGATATTCTTACCATCTCAGTTGTTCCATCCGCAAGAGGGTGGTTACAACAGCCTCTGAAGCATAGTTTTTTTAGACTAGTCCAGATTTGTTCTTCTGATATAAATACTGTTCTAAATACTGATTACAGCCCTAAAAGAACTGCTACAGTCTATGTAACTATTAAGCTGTGTTACCTCTCTGCTTTTAGTATTTGACAGCCCTAAGGGAACTGTCAATTAAGTGACAGCTTCCTGTTGATTAGAGGTATCTACAGTGAGTCTCTAGCCACTGACAAGAAACAGGCTTCTGTGCTACAAGACAGTCTGCTGTAATAACAGGGAAAAAAAGAATATAATAAGACATAAATGAATTTCCTACTGTCTTTCCATAATAAAATAGCATGTTATTTTGAAAAGGAATTGTGGTAAAAGCTTTAAATAAGATAGACTTTTGCAAAGCACATGAAGACAAGATTGCTAAATAAAGTCCTTGAATGCTAATTAATCAGAATTACACAATCAGAAAACCTAAGTAACTTTTTAATGTGCATTAGAGAATATTAAATGTAATAAATCATTGCCTTTAAATAGAAAAGGACAACTGACAATTTTGAAAAATATTCCAGTCATTGTTGTTCTGTTGAAATAAGTCTATATGGCCACAGGCTTTTTGCCTCTCACAAATATTAACCTGAATAGGTACTGGAAATACGTATAGATATCAACAGAAGAATGAAAACAGGTTTAAATCTAATAAAATACAAAATTCTGTGTCTACGAGAACTGTATAATTTTTCTCCTTTTCCAATGAGCTTTTGCTTTTTTTCCTAAAAGACACAATCAATATCTTCTTAACTATAACTATCATCCTCTCCAAACCAGAAAAGCAAAAGTTTGCTAGCATTAACTGATGACCTTTCCAACTATTTATGCCAATCCTCCCTCAATTATATGAATATAAATATAAAATATAAATATAAAAAATAATGTGAAATTATTCTTACAAACTTCACCCCATGCTTTCATGTATCATCTACAGAAATCTTAAGAGCTGAATGAAACATTGTGGACACATTTGGTCAATTCAGCATTTTCTCATCTATGTTCTGTATTTCTAAACAAGATTCTCTCTTTACATTGCTTATTTATGCTCTTCTCCTTTAATTAAAAGGGACAGTGTTTTGCTAAAATGACATGATTGTTCCTCAGATTGTACTAAGAAAAAGGAAAAATCTTATTTGTTCCATTTATCTCTTTAATTTCCACTCTAGAATTCAAACTGTAACAATTATCCTTTGTTATAGTCTGCTTCTATTCCCATTAGAGACTAACCTGAAAGGCAAGTGCTTCTGTTCCCATTGTTATTTTGTTCACAACCATATTCTGAAGAGCTAGTTCTCAGGTTAAGCAGCACCCACTCACTTTATAATATTGGTAATAATTTCCACTTGCTCAGTGGGAGGTCCTTTCATCCAAAGACTTAAAGCACTTGACCTGGATAAATTTAGCTTGACAGCAATCCATGAATACAGGTAGTGACATGTAGAGAAATGGACCATGTAGCACAGTACTATGTAAATATCTGCATGTTGTCATGTTAGCTAGAGGTTGGGTTCCCAGTTGTGGCTTCCAGGCCTACATAGTTTAGTACTAGCTTGTTATCTCTTGCTTTTTTCATCATTCAGCCTTGACACCGCCATTATTGCAGAATGTCTTCTAACAAGTCAGCCGAATGACCCTAAATAATACAGAGGAATTCCAACTCTTGGCTAGTTGTCCTACCTTGGTATTAGTCCTGTGTTGAGAAAGTTGGAGGTGGAGGAAGAGGAGGGATGAAAATCAATATTTCTGTTTTCATGGTAAGCTGAACAAGAGCAAACCGCATCTTTAGTTTCCATGTTGTGACCTATGGTTTTGAGACCTGATCAACTGTATCTTTTTTTAAGATCACTGCTCAAGCATTTTACCTAGGAGTTTCTAATAACTCATGCTATCTTCTTCATCTTTGGCAAAAGCCTTCAGTGCTCACCCGTGTTAGCTGTGAACATCACTTCTAGGTTCACAGGGCAAATAGTGATATAGCACCATTGTGTAAAGTAGGTTGCCCACTCAGCCAAATGCTTAGAGCCTGACTCTACATAAAATCAAACCAATTTATTTCTCGCAAGAACAAAAGAATACTAAATGGTGAAGTCTTGCTCCTAGTAAGACTGGATCATATAATAGTGTTCATATTCATAAACAGATACACAGCAACCTCTGGGTTTGATTCTACACAGAAATGCAATGAATGAGAACTGCTCTGTGAATTCAGATCACTTCAGGCATGTGAGTCATCATGTTGTCATGTGAGTGCTGACTCATACTGTCCCCTCTCTTTCTCCTTTTCCCCTATGAAGACTACTATTTGGACAGCCAAAGTGACAGTATAGAATGTGTCCCTGTCCATCAGCCATTCCACTCTTTTTACATATGATGAAAGGAGGTTTACATTTAAATGGTGGGGACAGATCACTGAAGATGAAGTGTACGTATGCATTTACTTCCTCTCCCAAGCTGTGGGGCTCTGATTATTTGCTTTAGAGCTCACAAATCATATCCCTGAAGTTCACATAATGAAGGATTTTAAATGTACATGCAGGAGCAACAAAGATAGCGCTTTTGTCATATGCTTGGCTTTTTAGTGTGCTTGGTTTTCAGGATATTCAATAGCTGTGGATCTAGTGGCATGATGGATAAAGCAGTCTAACATTGCCCCTATGTTTCTGATCTTAGTTTTATATAACTTCAAAGATATATGTACCACATGACATCAGAAACCCTATGTCAAACTTCTGTGCAACTCTTAGGCCATAGCGAGACAACATACAGAGTTCTAAACTTGGTGGGCTTCAGGATAGATACATAAACAATTAGTATTTAACTAGTAAGCTGTGCAAATGCCTTCCTGTGAGTCAAACCCACCAGTCTTCAGAAGTGCCCATAGAGACGGACATTTTCTTGTCCAAAGTTTTTTCTGTGTTGTGATGAACTGAAAATCTATTTAGGAAAATAATGCATAGGAAGAATCACTTCAGTAAGAACATATTTTTATTTGACCTGCAGTCTAAGTTCTGCTTTGTCCTGAGATAACAATTGTGAAACTTTTAATCAACAATAGTTATGGCTCTGTTACATCTGACCGAAGTGGCCAAAAGCAGTCGCCAAGGAGAAATGAAACATAGCAAACATATCTGATCCTTCTTCTGAAATACGTTTTCAGCCTTTACCAATTTGAAATTAATGTACTCTCTAAGGCAGAAGTGGTTTCTAACTGTTATGGGATACTGAACAGTGGATTTGTCTTTCATGAACCTGCCTGGCCTCTTGAATCCACCTACATTTTTGGCATCTGCAGTATCCCTTGGCATGGAGTTACACAGCTTATTGGCTCACAGGTACCTCCTCTTGATTGCTTTGAGGCTGGCTGCTTGCTAATTCTATCTTACTCCCCTTAATTCTTTCACTGAAAAAAAGCAGCAAACAGCTAATCCTTATCCATCCTCAGTTTCCCCACCTTCGCTTCCCTCTTGATTTTCTAGGTCTTTAGTTTGGGTGAAATTAAAAAGGGAAGAGTTGCAAAGATGATCTTGTAATGATAAGGAAAAAATTCTCCCTAAGCAATATAGATACAGGTATGTATAACATTTAAATGTTTCTATTATTTAATCAGATCACCTACAGTATTTGAGAATGCAGTAACTGCTTTGGGACTCTTGTACAAACATTAAAAAGCATATTCAATGTTAATGTTCAAGTGCTGTACAGTGAATGGTGGATATTGATAAATTACATGTGACATTTATTATGCTAGATTCTCTGCTGACCCGGAGCAATGGAAATTACAGAGTATAGCCTGTATTTGTCCCCATTAAGGGTACTTGTTCTCAGTAGCTCTTCAGGCTGCTCTTATATGATCTTTTTATCTCTTTAACAGTTTGAGCTTCCTAAAGGCTTTCTAATTCCCATGATTCTAATTCCACACCTGTAAGGACAAAGACACTAAGCAGGGATTGCAAGGAGCAAGGCTGAAAAGAAGGTTCAAAACCTGCAGGTAAAACTGGCATTGACTTTTCATGAGATCCACTCCTTTTTCTTGACATGCAAGGTGTTGAGTTCTTCTGTCTCCCCATCTATTCTGAAGGTCCTAGGCCTTACAGTAAGAGCTTGCTATCACCCTACCCATTTCCCCTTTACATCTAGAACTTATGATGATTAGGACAAGTTCTTGTAGATTTGCCCAAAGCACTGAATCACTGTGCAGCTTCCTCACATTTATAACTTCTGGTTCAGGAGAGCCTCAGGTGCAAAAGTCATTCACTTCAGTGGAGATGTGGTCAGTCTGTTCAGGATCGGTTTTTTATTCTTAAAATAAGTCCAGACACATTGTTGTAAGCATCATCATGCTTTAAGAATGACATTTTTATTACACTTTATAGCTAGGTGAAGGAATTGGATTACCTTTCAAAAGCTAACAACTTCACCATTGCTGAGGTACTGTCTGAGAAAGAAAAGGAAAATCTAATATAAGATACAGTGGATCTGGAGATCAGGCATCACCTGTGATACTGAATGCAAAAAATCTTCTTGCTCATGAAGCTGGTGTTAAAAAGTGAGTTATTTAATAATAGCAGAAGAAAGTCTGTAGTGCTTGAACAAGGCAATATGTTTGTTCTCTTTAGCAGCCCACTTTGTGCTTGGGTACCTTATACAGTCAACAGGAGATTGCCACTTACCTTGATAAAAAGTAGCAGAGGGAGGAGAGGTGGGTACACCCTCCTGTGAAGGCTCTTGAGATTTATTAAACACTTGGGGTACATAAAACAACTGTTGAATTTTTATTTTTTTTTTCTTCATTCATAAAATGCTAACTTTTCCATGGTTTCTGCCATAAATGTTGCTCACAAT
>WTSP01000689.1:0-11705 GCA_025331215.1 Actenoides lindsayi | reverse complement strand
TCCTGTGTGGGCTGCCCTGGGTGCTCCTGCTCTGGCAGGGGGGTTGGACTGGATGATCTCCAGAGGTCCCTTCCAACACCTACTGTTCTATGGTTCTACAAGTGCTTTTGCTTAAATTCACTTGAAGACCTCACAGGATGCACAAATTAACCTTCCAAAATTCATTATGAAATAAATAAAAATCACTAAAATTGATTAAAACTTCCTTCAACGCAAAAAAAAATAATTTCACACTTCTGACATTGGCTCTCCACCTCTCATGGGTCGTAGTCTCCCAAGTATTCAAGCCCACATCAGGAAAGGAGGCCCAAAGCATTGTCCCCGAGCCTCGAAACGGGGCCGTACCAACCGCACGGTGAGCGGCAGAGCAGCTACTACGGACACAGCAACGCGTCTCCCTAACATCAGTATTTCTTTCCACTTAAATTTTATCACCATTTCAGTAAGTCAGACACAGCTCCCAGGCAATTAGCCAAACATCCTGACAGAACATATTTTTGCCTTCTCGACAGGCAGAATAAAATAGACTTCTGCTGCCACCAGGCACAGGGAGCTTCTGTGGCAAAACAAATGTGTTACTAACACTAGGTGAGGAAAGCAACGCCCAAGTAAGTAGCTCTGGGCACTGCAAGCACAGCAGCTCTCTCATCTGGGATAAAATGCCCCTCGTCCCAGCTCAGAATTTCAAGTTATATTAGAAAATTTCGGCAGTGGTCTGACTTTGCTTTCAGAACCAAGGGCAAAACCCTGATGAAATGGAACGGAATTAGAATCATAAAATCACAGAATCAAGCCAGAATTAGAGCCATTAGTTTCTCAGATTTAAAAAGCCTCAGTCAACAAATTCAGAGCAACTTTGCCAACCTACTTTCCACAGATTTTACTCAGTGAAGTATTTTCCAGCACTTCCTCACGTAAAACTGCTTTTTTTTTTTTTTTTTGAAATGTGCTCTATGTTCTCAGCCTTCTTTTTCTTTCCCCTTCCCTTCTTCTGGCTGAAAGCCTAGCACCCATTAATTCTCTATTAAGTATATGTACACTGGCATTAAGAAGCCAATGCTGAACTATTACCTGGAAGAAATATTAAGCTAGAAGAAAGAAATATTAACAGAAAGCCAGGAAGCTGAGGATAAACTACAACAGGGACATGAAACGTGCCTGCTTTCCCCCCCAACCAGCATGTGGAAGTTGGATCAACTGAGCAATATTGTAGAGTCCATTTGCCACTATCTGGGAGAGGGCTGTGGGAAGACAGCTGATAGCAGACAAGGGAAGATCTCTCATTACCAGGTACACTGCGGGAGGCCTTGGCCAGCTCAGCTCGGGCTGCCTCCAGCTCAGCTATTGAGGGGGATCTGCACTGCACTCATCACTTCTCCCCAAGGGCTCCTTCTTGGGGCTTGGAAGAGGCTGCTTCACCTCGGACCCAGGGAATAAAATGAAGAAGAGGTTACAGAGTGTAGCAGAGGGATTTCCTCTCCTGCCTCCCTTTCCACTTCAGCCCCCAGCACCTTCAAATCCCAGCCACCTCCAATGTTTCCGACTCTTCTGAGTTCTTGCATCAGGTGGCCAGTTTCCAGGGCAGCTTTTTCACTGCCCACCCCTTCCCTATTCCAAACCAGACATCACTTCAGTAATCCTTGCCTAACGGACCCCCCAGAAACTCATTCCTGTTGTGTAAAGCAGCATAAGCCAGAAATTGTGTTGTGTTTTAACGGTGAATAACAGAAACAATCACACACGACAAGCACGCTGCATTAGTTCCTTTTTACCCCCAAAAGGAAAAGTGGGGGTTTTTTTTTCCAAATCTGAGAAAACAGTCCTAACATTCCAAGTTAGAACAAGCATCAGTGTGGAGCACCGGCACTAAATCACTACAGACTATTTCATAATAATATATTCATATAATATATTAATAATAATCATTACAGACTATTTCACCACCCATCAAAACTTAACAATATTGATTTCCCTATTGAAGTATTCTGAGTTGAAAGCAAAGACAAACGCTCCTCCCTCTGATTTTTCATATTCAGTAAAAAGAGGGAGCAAAAAGCCTCGAGTGTTCCTGTGACCCCTTGGTAGGAGGTGGCTTTAGTACTGGGACGCTCAGACAGACTAATCACAGACAACTAAAAGTATAAAGTTAAAGCAGATTAGATAAAGTGCACTAAATAAACTCTGCCAGTACTCTTACTTACAACTGATAGACTTAACTGAGAATTAAAGTAGCCTTTAATTAAGTAAATATTTGTAAGCAGCTAAATTCAATTCACTTGAGTTCCAGAGTAGGTTTTTTCCCCCCCCACACACACATCTAACGCAATTCAATTAATCTATTTTAAAACATTAATTTTGGATAATTCTTCTGAGCAAACAAACCTATTGACTGAAATATCGGGTGGCTGTTTTACAGAGTCCCAGGGCATCAGTCCAAAGTGTATAATCAAAACCACCCAAGGCCTTGTTAACATAGAGAAACACGCACACAACCTGAATCTTCTCTCGGGTGAAGCAGTGGAGGTAAACACTCTATTTTTAAAAGATATATTCCAAAGCTCTAGTCTGGAGTGTTTAACTCCACTGAACCTACGTGAGCAGCTGATCACTGCCTTAGTATTTCTCAGTGCTATAAATGCAAAAAGCTTCTCTCACACTTCCATTTGCACTCTGACAAAAACGTACTTCTGATTGGGTGACAAAGCCATTTTACTTCCCCCAAAAGCTCCCAATAGTTTTTTTTCTCCTCTTCTTCATTTCACTTTCCCTTTAAATCAATCAAGGCTAATTTTCAAAGATGTCATTTCTGTCATTATTTTTTTTTTTATACAGCCACTATGAGCAAACCAGCCCATTTTCCTGAGCCCGACGTCTACCCCAGATGGGCTCAGAGGTCCTTATTTGAGCAAGAGCTACGACGCGCTGACACTTACACAAGGTTTCCGAAGCAGCAAACCAGCTGGACTACAAAGGCAAGCCTACTGGTGAGAATGGATTTGATACACACGTGCAAGTGTCTTAATCCTCTGTGCCAACAACTCTGTGCACAAGTAAAATGACCTTACGCCGTAAAGGGATTAAAGCATAAAGATCACCCACCCTCTGAAAGGGAAGATCTGTAGAAGATCTAATTCTCATTCATTCTACTGCTTTAGGTGTCAGGTCAACTTAGGAGTTCTTGTCCCTTCACGGAACCAGCCCAGAAGGAAACTGAGCTTTATGTCTCTGTGCAAAGAATAATCCACACCGAGAACTCCTTGGTGCAGCTCAGTTTCATTCACTCTGGAAGCAAATTATGCTAAAACCAGAAAAAAAAAAAAAAAAGGCACCCCCAAGTAGAAAACATTTTTCACGACAGTCTTAACATTAAGAAGAATAAGCAGCAAGCTCAGGGTCAAACCCTGGCTAACCTGGCAACAGATCTTCTGCACTGGTGAGTCCGTCGTGTCTGGATGGAAACAATCCCTGGGAGGAGTCCCCTGGACTGAACTGGGAAACGTTCACACAAGCTGAGACGTGAAGTTACTCGTGGCTATTAGAAGGTTCAGAATCTGACAAGGCTCTTTTAGTCTTGCTCCGTGATTTCTAATCCCAAAGCCTGGCTTTTGCTCTGAGATAGTCACTTCAGCTGGCAGCTGGATCAGAGCCTTGCTACCCTAATAATTCCCCAGCAAGTGTTAACAGCTTCAGAATAACAGAATAAAAAGCAACAATTACTAGCGTGGAGGGTTAAATGCACTGTAAATACAAGAGCTAACTGCCTCCCTTATGTTCCAGCTCTCTGATGCTGCAGTATATCCAGGATCAAGTTGAAATTTTCAGGGGGGGGGAGGATGGGAAATAAAAGATCACCATTTACACTTCTATATTCCCACTAAAAAACCAATTCTAATCTTTCTTAGAACCTATTCAGCTTTCATCCTTATTCTCAATCCACCTTAAAAGGCAAAGAAAACCATTGTGGTTTAAGCAAATGTCATAGTAAAGCTGCACAAGCATCTCAGTTTAACAATTTAAAGAAAAATTAGTGTAAGACTAAACAGGTATCTCTGAATCAGCCACAGATCAGGGGGAAAAAACGTCTACCCTCCCAAACCATGACAGAAGTGTTCCTTATCTGTGCAAGCAGGGACACCAGCCATAACATTCTGGAGATAGATCTCAAAGTATCACTCACAGAGATGTTATGCTGATGGACTCCAGTACAAGTTCTTAAAATACAGATAGCAACAGAAGAGGGGAAAAAAAAAAAAAAAAAAAGAAACAGCTGCTCCAAGATTAAAGGACCTTGAAATTTGTTGGGAGTACAAAATGCTACAGGGAGGCAGGAATTCTCAAATATTGCTACGAAAGTTTTAATATTGTATTTTTATTTTGATTCTAGAAGTATTCCCTCCTTTTCTTTTTTTTTTTTACCTCATTCCACCCACTTAAGAGATTCTGGCACAAGGAACGAGGGAGTCGAGCGCGTGGCACAGCAACTAAGCCTTCCCAAGCCAGCCAGGAAGGATATGTTAACACCTACTACAACTATGCTTTCAGGTGCTTAGACACACAAAAAAAGTCTGCATTTCATTTTACAGACATATAAACCCACTGAACTTCCTGAAACTACCCATACGGACTGGACAGAGATTAAGTGTTTGCAGAGGCAGAGCCTTAAGGCAGGGGTCAGGTTTTGCACCCCGGTGTAATTATTCAGGACACGGGTCATTAATGCCAGGCACAATTTGGACGTAGGGCTGAAAGCCACCAAATAAGAGACAAAACCTGCCAGGCAGCAAACCCAGTGCGTAGAGCCAGGCGTAGTCGAGCTGGTTTATTGTTTTCATCCACTAGATGGAGAATTTTTATCGGCGACGGCTCCGAAAAAAAAAACAACCCTGCAAGTACCGAAATTCAAAGAACAAACTTGCAGAAGTTTAATATTTCTATAGAAGTCTCTCCCTCTCTCAAAGAATTTCTACTCACGATTAGAATTTTTTGGAGATAGGTAGGCCAGATGTCCTTTGAACTCGGGGTATCTGTATCTTCAAGTTAGAAGTTTCTACTTTCATTTTTGCAACCTCTTAATCTAATTTTCTCTGAGACTTCAATATCTATTGTAGGAATTTCAAACCACTGAATTATTTGGGGAAGATCTTAAATCTTTCCCTTAATCTGATTTTTTTCTTACACTTCATATCAACTGTAGGAATTTCAAACCACTGAATTATTTGAGGTAGATCTTAGATCTTTACCTTAATCTAATTATTTACTGATACTTCACATCAATTGTAGGAGTTTCAAACCACTGAATTATTTGGGGCAGATCCTAGATCTTTACAAAATCTTTAACACTGGAAAAGAACTTTTCTTTTGTGCCTCAATAAACTCCATGAAGCATCCTGCAGATGTCAGGAACGGACACAAGTGTGGTGAGATCGTCAGCGTGACCTGAACGCTCGCGGAGTGCACTCCAGTTAACGAAGGCAGCTCCACAACATCAGGTTCAAAGCCCACCTTAAACATCCCACCCAACTCGCTGTGCCCACCTCTTTACAGAGAGATGCTTGCACCCTTGGGCCTTTCTGCACCAGCAACTATCCTCACTTGCTCATGGCACGTTACTTGGTGAAGGATCAAGGGAGAGCATCTTCTCCCAGCAAGGACGTGTGGTCTGCACCAAGGTTTGTCACCAGATCTTTGGACCTGAACCTGCACAAAAGATGACTTTGGAGAATACAATTCTATCCATTTGAGTTTCATTATTTCACTTTTTAGGAGGGAGAAAAAAAAAAGTGTTCTGATATTAAAATATCTTGAAATCTCAATTGCATAGACTGAAAATGATTTTGAGCCATTTTAACTCTAATTTCCCATAGGAAGTGGACAGCAAAAAGCTGAAAGGGTCTTTAAGACTGGACAACGCACATTTGTAGCTGCTTTCTAGCTAACAATTCTGCGTGTTGGTCAGGAAGCCTTTGAGATACTTTCTGTACAACGACTGGTTCAACTCAAAAGATTTTTTTTAAGGAACAGATGTATGAGAATAAGGATTTATTTTTTTTTTTAAGGAACATATGTATGAGAATAAGGATTTTTTTTTTAAGGAACATATGTATGAAAATAACAACAGATCTAGATACCAGCTATTTATTCACTATCTAAATCCCCTTTGGAAAGTTGTTAATAAATAGGAAAACTAAACGGTTGCAACCGAAAAAAAAGCAGTTCTAATAAACTGTCAGATGGGAGAGGGAAGGAGGTGACAAAAAAAAAAACATGAGTATTAAAACACTTGCTAAAACTTGCTGAATAAATGACAGCTTCTGAATATCGACCACCTACGTAATAATTCATAGCAAATAAAAGCAGTTGCCTGGATCTCCAACGTAGCTTCATTAAATATTTCAATATTAAGTAGCTATTCTGTAAGTTCTCTTCCTGCTTAATACTTTAATCCTCCTTCACTGCGCAGCCGTTTGACATCTGTGAAAATCTATGCAATTTGTATTATTTTGATTTCCCTTCTGCAAGACTGAAAGTAGAGTCAAGACCAAAACATGGGGAAGAAAGATCTTCTAAGGAAATGGGCAGTTTTCCACTGATACCTCTGAAAGCCCTGCTTTTCACTATGCTGTCCAAAGAAGTTTTTCCCCTTAATAAAAAAATAATTCTCTGTATTCAAGAAAGCAGCTTAACGAACAGCACCACAGATGGCACTTCAAACGAGCACTGAAATGGCAAGGCCATGAACTCGGAGCAATTATTTAATACAAACTGTTTACCAAAGGACTGATTTTAGAGGCGGTTCAGTTTTTCCATGAAGGTTCCCTCTTTTGGGAGCCCTCACAAGCAGGAAGCTTTGGTGGGGCCGGGCTTTCTCTCTGTGGGAAAAGACACCCTGATGTGCTGACTCCATGGGATGGCTTAGCATCAGTTTTGGCATCGGTGATGTTACCGGCAGAGACCTTCCAGCACTCGCTGCAGGTTTATCAAGACGTGCAGGAGAAAGTCTGAGTGAAGAATAAGCTCAGAACCACACTATAGAGGAAAAAAAAACCCAACCTGGGTAAGGCTTCTGTCCAGAGGACTGAACTATTGAATTTCTAAACTGCTTCACCTTGCCTAACTAACTCTGCCAAAGCAAATATTACTTCACTTCACAGACCAAACGCTGCAGTTTAGGTAAACAAAACATTACTTTTAAATACCTTGCTAAAAAGTGGGTGATAATGGCTGGGGGTGGAGGGCAGGGGTGTTATAGATGTTCCTTGTTAGAAATTATCCAAAATGGGGTGGGGAAGCATAACATAATACAATCTTATGTTTCCTGAGGAAAAAGCATTAAAATTGGAAAGAAAAAAAAAAAAATAATAATTCTTTAAGGGGTGGTAGATAGAACTGGACTTGTTAATTAATAAAAAATACTGGACTTTTTAATTAATAAAAAATACCTAATTATTCGCTTTCATAAACAACACATTTAGGTTGGAAACTGTAATTTCTTCTGCAGAGTTAAAGACAGCACTAAGTTCAGAATACATTTCAAACTGAAGTGATAGCAGTAGGCAGCTAGGACTTACACCTTCGATCCTAATAAAACTTGCTCCCAAGTCCTCCCCAAGTTTAAAAACATCCGTACTTTTTAATTGTGAAGAATTAGAGAGCCCTCTACTCAAAACCAAGTCGAAGAAACACGAGGTAGTGCAATAAAAAAAGCACTCGTTGGTGTTTCTGGAAGCGGACACGCTGCAGAAGTGACCTGTCGCTGCCTAGGTGAGAATGAAACAGCAACCAAGCCCTGCCTCTTGGAGCTGTGCACGCCCTGATGTCACCACATCATCACTTCAACACCAGGCTACGGGAGGAGGAAGGAATAAGACAGATACCTGAGCCCGACCTCCTCCAGCGTGCTCTGTAAGTCACCCTCGCTCAGCGCACCCCTGTCATTGGCACAAGGGATTAAGAGCTTCTAATACTGGAGCCTTCCGGCCGAATGGTCTCTGTGAGGCCAAAGAGGCTTTGCCCCATCCCTCAGAGGCTTTGCCTCGGCGAGCTGGTCAGTCTAAACACAGCAGAGAGCCCAGCACCAGTACGCGCGAGGTCAAGGGGAGTTTGCGCAAAACCACGTTATGCTTTGGTATTCGGCTTACCCGAACCAGCTTCTTGGACAACAAAAGGGAATAAGATAATGGGGCTATTTTTATCATTTCATGTTTTTCCTCGGATGTGCGCTGCTGATCTTCTATACACTGGAAAAAACACTCTGATCCAGCAGCCCTAGGGGGGACAAGGACAGCCCCCCCCTGTCAGCACAGGCTTCTGCTATCAGAAAGCACCACGGCCAACATCAAATACACCCCAAGTAATCTGCTTCCTCAGCAGTCTTCTAATAGATTTACCTCTCGTAGCTACCTAGAGAAAGGAAATCCTCAAGCTGCTGAAACAGACCTTAGTACTGTTTCAAAACACAGGGATAATACCGGTATCTTTAATTTCTTACCAAAAATACTTATGCAAATCAACTGAAGAGCATCATCTCAGTGGGAAAACGAGGAGCAAGCAGTTCTTCACACTCTGAAAGGCTTCCATTAGCACAGTCTGATCCTGTTTTGCCATTCCCCCCTCCCTCCTCGAGAGGAAAAAAAGAAAAAACCCAACTCCACAGCTTTAAAGCCACAAGAGTATACGGTCAGAGGATGTTAGAGGGAGATAAGTGATCGCTGTAACAGACACGTTTGTGTGGAAGGAGCACGGCAGGAAAGGATGTTTAATGTTACAGTCGCTATAAATTCACTCCAGGGGTAGGAGAGATGTTCTTTTCTCAGCGTAAAAATACAGGTGCTCAAATTTTCAGAGGAAAATTTGAACTTCATGCACTTTTCCCTTAAGTGGTCTAAGTCAGGGTTTTACAAACAGGAAAAGACTTTTGTTCAACAGACATTATTACAAATTACTTTATTTAAAGTCCCAAATGCAAAGGATTTTACGAGGTTAATCCTTCATGTGCGCTTTTGCTTAACGTCTTAACAGGCAGTCTATCAAGTGGCAGGCAAAACTGAGCACTCACCAGTAGCTTTAAAAACCTAAAACTGCAAGGAAATAAGCGTTTGACGTGACTTTAAAGACATTTTATTCTTTTTATTTTTACTCGGGGGGGGGGGGGATTACGATGTAGTCATTTCACGAGTACGTAAAAAAAACCCAAAGTAAATAAAATTAATTCAGTAGTCAACGACTAAATATCAAGTTTCGAACTAAAGGAACTCAAATACGTGGAAATACATTTTATTGGCAACGTTGTGTATACACAGACAGGTTGTTCTAACGCTTATCGTTAGCTCTGCGTTTGTCTCCTCCTACAAGCAGCTCCTGCTGGTCTGCTCAATTCACAAACAAGTTTCTGTAGATCTCTGGGACAAGAGCTTGTGTGCACAAAGAGAAAACACCCATCTCTTCCTTTCAAAACGAACGTACCGAGCGCTGTCTTTACTTTCTAAGAAGCACCACAGCAGCTTCAAGGCATTCTTCAACGAAAGGGATGAAGACATTCGAGTTCTGACAAAAGAAAGGCACGGATTCTTCCTGCACCAACGATGCTTTACGGGTTTGGGGGTGAAACTCCAGATAAAGACCAGAGACAACCTCAAGTCCCGGCAAACGTCAGCACGTGACTGTCACACACACGGGTCTGAACCCCTCAGCACAGCATCACTCCTTGCAAAATCAAGGGGAAGCCCTAAGCAGCACTCCTGGTTACACGGAGCTTACGACCGCAAGCTCATCTTTCTTCACTGCACCAGTCCAAACCAGTATAGAACGAGTCGCACTGTGTTAAACAGCACAGGCAGGAAAACGAGCCCTTTTCCAACACGTTTAGCAGAAGATGTGCTGATGGAACCTTTTCAACAGCAAACACTGAGAATTAGCACTCGCTATGGTACTCCCCGAGTCTTAATGTCAGTATTCAGCTACTCCAAGTGTTCTTAACCAATCACTCCTTTAAAAGAATCTTAACATTTAAAACCTGTCCTGTAACCACACAACAACTCTAAACATGGCTGGATAATTAAGATACCAAAGCCAGTTACTGTTATTGTAAAACTGATTATAAATTAGAAAACAAAGAACCAAAAAAAGCAAAAAAAAAAAAAACCCCAAAACGAAAAACTTACAAAATATTTTCATCCTCTGAAGGAGACAGAACCTCTTCCAAATCCAAACTCATTTTGCTGTCTTCAATAAATTATCTTTTTTTTTTGCATCTTTACATGTATTACTGAAAACTGTAACTACTGCCAAGATGTCATTTAACGTACAGAGCGAGGCTCATACAGTTTCTGAATCTAATTCCTTGTATTCCAGTTGATTTACAGGGATATTCATTTTAAATATCTATTAATCGCTTTTAACAGAGAAAATCTATTCTTTTCAAGAGTCGCTGCTATGAAATTAAGACAAAGGCATTTGTTGGTTGCGTGTTTGCTGGTTTAAGATCCTGCATCCTCAAAATTCTACGTATTTTGTTTGCTTCTTAAAAGCCTGACATCAACAAGGTACAATACCCAAGGTAATCTCACACAAAAGGCAAAAAAAAAAGTGGCAAAAAAGTTCCAAACCATCACTTCTCAACAACTTGAAAGCTGCTTCCACCGAAGCACTCAGTTGCTAATACCCCTCCAAATTTGTTTACCGAAAAAAAAGAAAATCTTCCCTCGAGAGCTCTAAAAATAAAGTGAAACATCAACTGCATGTCCCATAGCAGGGTAGAATTCCTATATTTGGTTAAGAACACAACTTCCCAGTGCACGAGGATTTAAAAAAAAAAAGTAATATTGGGGGAAAAAAATAATAATTAAAAAAAAAATTATCACTTGAACTGCAAATGAGGAAACCAGGAAGACCGAGGGGGTTGTCAAACAGATCGCTACTATGAAGAGAGAAGATACCAACCCCGCCATGGATGTAAAAACCCCTTCCTACGACTCAGTGACCACCCAGGCAAACCAGCACCTCAGGGGACTATTTTTCCAGGCCCCCCCCCACCTCCCCAAGTAGCAGACATGTGAGAAGCAGCAGCCCCTTCCCATTCCCGCTACCTGCCCGCGGCAGAGGGAAAAGGAAGAGGCAGGACCAGTGTTCACCAGCCCCTGACACTCTCTCCCGACACAGAGGGAGAGGGTGCGCTCGGCGACCCCCCCCCCTTGCCCGAGAGGTGCCTGCGGTGCAGCGTGTGAGGGGAGGCCGCAACCTGCCCCCTCCTCCCTTCCCAACGAAAAGGCGCAAGGCTCGGGGAGGTGGCGGGGAGAGGGGGCCCGCTCTGCGGGAACGCTGCCCGGGGGAGGGAGGGAGGGAGGGACAGGCCGGCCCCTCCGCCTGAAAAGCCCCGCAGGGGTGACCAGCGGCACCCCCGCAGCGGTAGCCAAAGAAGGGGCCAGCACTGAGGCGTCCCGGCAAGGCGGGGGGGGGGACACCCCGAGCCTGGGCTGAGCGCGGAGAAGGCAGGCGGAGAGCAAGGCGGAGAGCAAGGCGAAGACCAGCAGCCCCCCGCGGAGGGCCCAGCTCCGGGCGTCCCGCAGCGGGAGGAGGCGAGTCCCCGGCCGCCTCCCCCCCCCCCCCCCCCCGCCCCCCCCCTCCGCCCCCGTCGGCGCGGGGGGGGGGGGACCACGGGCCACCCGCCCCCCACCTCGACCCCCCCCCCCCCCCCCCCCCGCCCCGCC
>WTSP01000687.1:66162-96724 GCA_025331215.1 Actenoides lindsayi | reverse complement strand
TATATATATATCTACAAGAGATTTGTTCTGGACTAAGTCAAGTTAAACTGAAAGAACCAGAATAAAAAACTGGTGAAGCATTCTGGTACGCATAGTACACTCTAGAAAGTTATATAAGATTGCTGTCCCAATGCCGCAATCATTAAATGTAGCCTCTTGATTTCAACAGGAGGGGTTTTGTTTTCCTTTATGCTTTTTCATGCATCCCAGATTCACAAATATGTATATGTATATATATTAAAAAAATGCAGGTGCATGTACATAAAAAAAACAGTCATGCTGACTTCCTTGCTGCATTTGAAAATGATAACTGGATTAATAAAAATGTGTGGCATGTGTTTTCTGTAAACAAGTTACTTAATACAGTTACTTTAACTCTGAATGTACTTGCAAACCCTTCAAAAACAATTGGAAATGTAAGAAAGCATTAGGAACTGATACTTCAGTAGGATACCTTGATTTCATAATTGGATTCTTCTGTGACAGTCAAATATTTGGCATTTTTAAAAGGAAAATGCCTAACATTCACATGCAGTGAATTGCATGAAATGTCAGAAATTGCCATGTGTTACTATTTGGGCTCATACTGTCCCTGTGTTCCTTTCTTGGTAAAAGTCCTGTAGTTTCTCTGGGAATAGAAAATGCTGGGAATATTTGGTAAAATACGTGTTTTGTACAGCTTCAAACTTTGGGGAGCTAACGTGTCCTCAGAGGTACTGTTTTCTCCTAAATAGATAGGTGACTGTAATTGTTTTATTTTCATTTGTGGGGTTTTTTTTTTCTTAATTTTTATTTTAGAAAAACCCAACAAACAACAAAACAATAAAGCAACACTATGTATGCTTTTTACTTTCTTAGAATAATGCTATTCACACTTCTTTTCCAATCTGTGTTTGCAGATTTCCCAAGGTCATTTGTTCTTAAGGGGTATTTGCTGCAATTAAGACAGTAGGACTTTAAACGTTTATTTTAAAACCAAAAGCAAATAATTTTTGGTATAATGAGCCTGATTCTGAACTCTTTACCTAGGAAAAAAACCTCTCAGTTAAGTCACTAGAAATATTTCCTGAATAAGGAGTGGATATCTGATCCATGAAGAGTACTATAGTGCTCATTCAAAATAATTGTGAGTAATTATAATTAAATATGTATTTTTAATTCAAACAAATTCTGTTAAAACTAGTAGCAGTTGCACATCTATAAAGGGGAATGTATGCTTCCTAACCTATAAAGTGTTCTGAATGGCGTTAGTTACATTTTATCATTTAGCGCATTTAATGGTTTGCTAGTCACAGTTTCGTTAAGTGATTATATAACCAGTATTTACCTCTCAGATCTTGTTGGGTAACCAGATCTTGGCAGATCTTAACTTTTAATTAAGATCATATGAATTATTTGCTTGTCTTTAGACAAGAACTATGTAAATTAAAATGTTTTCAAAGAGATAATTTTATGCAGCTTTGCTGTTATGATTCCAGTTAGTGTATGTAGAGGAAAAGATGACAAAGTTCAGAGATGATAAGCTGGATCTCTCTCGGGATGTACCCAGAATCAGTTTTGCTCAGAGAATGCCGCTTCTCAGCGCAATGTTGTTCAATTATTCGAATGTACTCACCTATGTAATACACATTCAGTGGTATTTCAGCTTAAATGAGTCTACAACGTAGTATGAGAGATGGCTAATGTCTTAGATATACAATGAAAAGGAACTGTGGTACCACACACGCAAAATTATGTATCAGCCAACTGTGAAACAATTGTATTTTATAGCTCAGGTTTGTGATGAAAGCTTCCTAAAGCAAAAAAGATCTTACAGAAGGTGAATGGATGTTAATAATGATTCTTGCTTTAAGTAGTTTGGTTTGGGGTTTTTTTATGTCTGAAATGTCATTGAACCAGGAATTCTGTGGTCTGGTAAAGTAGTTCTTTTTGAGTATTTAGAACAATAACAAAAATCCCCTACCGTGTTGGCTGACTGCCATGAAAAATTGGAATTGCTTTTAAGTAAGCCGGATGTGTGGTAGTTTGGGGTTAAAGATGCTTAAGTGTTAAACACTAGAATTTGGTTATTATGCAGATATTTTGAAAATGAGCACTGATGGATTTTACCAGTGGCATGGTAGGTCCAGACCCTCATGCAGGGAGTGAGGGAGGGCCAGTGCCAGTGTCAGCCTTCACATCCTGCCATCCCTGTCGCTCTGTGCTGGGACTGCTCTGGACTCGCACTGCATGGCACAGCCTCACACCAGAGTTTATCTGATATTAAAATGATGCACTTACCTGATTTTCATACTCAACAATAAGAAAAAAAAAATCCTGGTTTTAATCTTGTCTGAGCTTCAAATTAAGCACTAGAGTCTTTATTTATGCTTTAATGGCTTCTTTTAATTCTTTCCTTGTGTTTGTTTGTTTGTTTGTTTTTTGTTTTCGTCTTCCTTTCTTCAGCTCAGGTACCTGACAATGACGAGCAGTTTGTGCCAGACTATCAGGCTGAAAGTTGTAAGTATAGTATGAATAATCACTTTCTTTAAAATATTTATTTGTGTATTTATACTTGGGTCTTCATATTTGTTATTTATTGTGTCATCTGCGGTCATGTCATAGCTCCTTTTGCTGATCGGTGACATCAGCGGGATGAATAGATAAAGCAAGTGGCATTTTGATGTGCAGCCAGTAGAAGGGCTGAAGGTATAATCTTTAGCAGGGGACCCTCTCCTGTAATTCCCACCCCGCAGCCCCAGGGAAGCAAGGAAAAACTCAGGTTCTGGAGGTGGAGGGAGTTTCGCTGTAGAGTGAGGAGCTGGTATGAATCAGATGCTGTGGGACATAAGAGTCAGCTAGCTCTACTGAGCAGAAATCAGGCTGATCAGTACCTTTTGTATATAAATAACTAATTAAAATTCTCCATATAATCAATCAAATAAAACCACCGCTGAAGCATTTTTAAGCCATCTTAATATGTGGCATTTTGTTGCTCATAAAAAAATACCCTTTGAATTAGTGGGAGGGGGCGGGAGTTCCGCTGGATGCTTTGCATTGTTTGGTACTTCACTTAACATATACCTAAACTTACTTTTTTTTACCCTGTACCCCTCAAATCTTTCCTTTACCTGCTAAAGTGCTACTAAAGTGATCCCCTTTGCTGTACCTGCTGTTCTATGGTTTTGGGTGGTTACAATGGCGTAGCAAAGAAATGGCATGGGAAATGTTATCTGACAAAGTCACATACTTCTTGGAGGTTCTTTATGCATCTTTCTTCCTCATGGCTAGGCTTCTTTCCATCATCAGAGGTCTATTCTAAACAGTGCCTGCTGATTGCAGCCGAGCTCATGGTAGCTTTTCCATTTTGCTAAATAACTTAAATAATTTATCCTATCAGAGTGAATTACTTCACTAAACCAGATAGGTGTTAAATACAGCATTCGTGTACTGAAATGTTAGGATTAAAATTAGAGAGCTTAGAAAGAATTGCATTAAAATAGTCTTTAACCCCAAAAAACAATTCAGACTTGTTGAGTTTTCTTATAAATCTTTTAGAGGATTTTTTCCAGTTATTTAGAAACTGTTCTATGAAGAATTGGTCGTTCCAGTAATGGACTCTGATAATATACCTGCACAGCAGCAATTAATTTTTGTTTTTTTTCTAGAAGTTCTGGTACATATACCAAAAACTAACCATGGTTATTGTTAAACTTTTAAAGTTGCCCTTTGTAAGAAGTTGGTTGGTTTTTTTTTTTTTTTACATCTGGCTTCAAAAACTTATTTTTATTTTTTTTTAAATTAAATTATAATATGAATGCCAAAACTATAAGTTGAAAATCAGATATGTTATCCTACATATAGAGCTGTGCCCAAATATAGTCAGGTATGCATACATCCTTTGTTTAAGAGTACAAAGTTCAGTTAGGGCTTCTATTAACCCACAATTATTGTTACACAACAAGTCAATGATTCTTGGAAAATAATTTGTGAACTGTGAATGAAAAGCCCCATTGAAGCTGGTCACTGCTTTTGATGATAAAGGAATTCTCCTAATATGGCTATTTTATTAATGCTGTTGTATTTCAAAGTTCCTGAGCCACAGCTTACACAGTATTATCAAAGGCACATTTATTTCTTCATTTCAGTTGGTTTCTTTATCTTAAGTAAAGGTCAGGAGAGCTTCCTGGAGAGTTACTCTGGCAAAGGTTATTGAGTTTCAGACATATACTTGGATATAATGTATGTAGCTGTGGGCTCTGCAAAACAGAAGTGGAGATCAACATAACCAAAGCCATGGGGAAATTACTGCTGCAGGAGTAGCACAATTGTGACTCTTTTCTCTCGGATCCAAACCTGCCTTCAAACTCTATTATAATGACTTACTATATATAATCTGTAAGACTGTACAGTACTCACTCCGGTACTGGCAGCAGCCTGGCAGGAAAACGTGGGTTATAAAAATTTTATTTATTTAATTTATTTGTTTTATCTATTTATTTGTTTTATTTATTTATTTCTTAAACATTAGGGACAATGGGCAAGCTTTCATAAGTTCAGTGTTTAATACACTTCATTGAGCCAGAAATGGTGAAGGACAAAAGTGTAAACCAGTGAAGGAGGTCACAGCTGCTTTAGTTTAGAGGCAACCAAACTGAGGTTTGCTGCATAAATTTAATTTATGGAGCTGTATATAGATAGAGGTGTGTGTATGTGATGTGCAGAATTTGTAAAGAAAACTGAAGTGCTCCACTGAAACTGTTAAAGTCTACAGTCCAGGTACAAAAATTTTACATTTTACTTCTAGCTTCATTGTTAGAGAAATAGACTTTAAACCTCTGAGGTAGATTGTGGTCTTAAATTGAAACTTGTAACATTCCAAGGAGTTACAAAAAATGTTGGTAACAGTAGCAGTGCTGGAAAGGTGTGGTTAAAAACTTTTTTGCCTCGAAGTCGCGAAAGTAGTGAACTCTTGAAGCAGTGATGTGAAAGGTAGAAGAGGAGCTGATACTTCCAAGTTCGTGTGCTATGTCCTAGTACTGAGCAGGATTAAATGTGTCTTAAAGAGACATGGATTTTGCTTTTTTTTTTCTGTAATAGTGATTTTAACTAGTGAAACTGCTATGGTATTAGTAGCTAAAGGAAACATTTAATTTAGATTAGATATACTGTCCACTTTATCCACTTAGGGATTTAACTTCAAAGCTAGCTTGGGACCATGAATATTTCAATTATGAGTTGCTATTAAACTTCAATCAGTTTTCAAAAAGCAAACATAATACATATGTTTATAGTTAGGTGTGGGCTTTAGATATTTTGAGTGAGATCAACAGCTAGCTTAACTTCATGTGATATTATTGACGTTACTGGAATAATGCGTATTTCTACTAGCTAAGGATCCAGCATGTCAGGCTTCCCCTTCATGCTTTAAACTTCTGTTTACCTGTTTAAAGTTGCATTTATTTTGTTGCTCTGTTATGTCTACTGGAACAAGGTCTTTCCTACCATAATAATCTTAGAAATGTCTGCGCTTCCAAACCTTTCTTTTCTGTCACAGTGTTCAAAGCTCCACCTTGTCCATCTTGTCCATCTTGTATTACCTTTGTATTAAATATTTTTTTTTAATTTTGAATACCTATCACAATGAACCTTTTTGAGATTTAGCTCAGAGTGGAATGAAGAGTAGATAACTTATCTGAATCAATTTGGAGAAACATATCAATTTAGTTTCTCACAACCTTATTCTGTAGTGACTGAACTTTTTGAGTTCTAAGGCAGAAAAGTCTGTATCTAAAAGATTCTTTTGGCTTGCGATTACATTGGAAAAATACCACAAATGCATATTAAATAATGTAATTTTCTTACTCTTTAATTTCCATTCTCGTAAGAAATTAAAATTCCACAAAGAGACGGAAGAATCACTTTTACAGGCATTTACTTGGAAATTCTGTGTTAGGCAAGTTAGTTTTGTCCCATTCTGAAACTGCTTCTACACTTCAGCTGACCTGTTTGCTATACATTCGAGTGACTTCCTCATCAATCTTTTTTTAGCAATTACATGAGAGGCTGTGTAAAATAAAAATGCAAAACCTGTTTCTTGAAAAAGATTAATGCTTTTTTGTTTTTAAAGCAGCATTCTGTGTGTGTCATTTTTTCCAAACTCATTTCATTCATAAGACTTAGTTAAGCTGTTTTTCTGTCCATATAAAGTAAGTATTCACATGTTGAGAAGGGTGACCTGTGTTAACTTCCTCAGATAAGGTTTCCTATTGTTTCAAGTCAATTTTCATATACCGAGGAGGAGCCAGATCCTGAACGGGTTGTAATCAGTGGCGAGGCTTTCAGATACTGAAGAGAACAGCAAGGACTTTCCAATCTAGGAGTAAAAATGAATAAAGTGTCCAGTTTGCTCGAAGTCAATAGCTGTTGAGGTGAAGATTGCTTGCTCCCATTGTTTGGATGGTTTCTATGACAGGCACAAGAGGAAGTAGGTAGGATTTGCTGATGTTTAAAGGATGTAGTTGGCAGAGAAAACTTGGTATTGTCAACAATACGCTGATTTGTAATTTGCCCTTGGTAGAATTCGTTATAAATGGGGATTACTCTGCACCAAACTAGATTGCCTAGTGTCTTAATAGCATAATAGTGTTTTGCTTTGTTTTAATAGTATGTATTTACATTGGTCTGTTCTTCCAGAGTTTGTTGTGTTTGTTTGTTTTTCTTGGTCTTCTTTTGCCCTAAAATGTAGTTTACGTATTTAAAATTTATTATAAACTCCAGGTTTTTGCTTTTTATTTGTTTCTGAATTTCTGCTAATGAGGATTTGGGCTCTGCTTCACCTTCTTGATCGATTTTCTTCCTCCTCTTTCATTTTGTTCCTGTATTGTTTCTCTGACCATAACAGCCTTAACACTGCCAAGGGGTAAATGTTAATGTTAGACCACAGCTGTTGACAGTAAATGGGAAGGGCTGGCTGTAAAATCCATGCTCTTCCATGATTAAACTTTAAAATAGGAAAAGTACTTTTTTAGTAGTGGTCTTGTCGCTGATCTTTCACGACCTTTATTCTTTCTCTTACCTCTGTTTTTTTTCCTCCAGGTTTAGCAAAGGAGCTCTTTCAATGTAGATGCCAGGAGTCTTAAATTATTCAGGGACGTGCTTTTTAGATGCTCTGGCTTGCAATCTTTAAAAGCCTGTTAAAGAGAGATTCTTTACATAGGCTTCAGGTAGCTGTATTCTTCTGTCATTTTAACTAATGGCTTAGGATATTCCAAATGCAGTTTAAATGAGGAAAAGCTTTAATATTTATTTACATGTTTGCTGCATACTTTTTTTTTTTTTCCACTATCAAGTGAAAAATGCTGCTTGTTTTATTTTCTTTTTCTTTCTGTGGATTAAATTTCAAAACTGAATTTTCCAACTACAAGAGCATTTCCCGTTTGCTTTAGTATAACAAGAGTTGGTTAACTTCTAGAGGTTAATTTCCACTTATTTTGTCATATTTTGGAGGAAAAACCCCACATAATTAAAAGTAGAAAAGAATAATGTCAGTTCTAGTGGGCCTACTGAAGTGCAAAAGAGCTTTATTTATTGGGTTAATTTTTGTTTATGATGCAGAATAGTTTAATTTTGCAGCTTCTAGAAAAAATTTTAGTGGATTGAAAAAAGTGTCAACATTTTTTGACATGGTGATAGGCAGCTGGCAGTCATGTCTTGGTAGTGGAAAATGTCCTAGAAATTGCAGTTGGTAGTGTTTTGGTTTTCTGTGTGTGGCAAGTTTAGAAATTTACAAATGTTCTTTTTAATTTATTTATTTATTTTTATTTTCTATTTTTTTCCAAAGTCCGTGTGGCTGGAATCGCCTTTCTTTTAAGTGTAGCTCCCCATGTGTGGTACTGCAGCAGGCAGTCCCACAAATATCCTCCAAGGTGGTGCTAGTTATTCTTGGTGCTTAGCTATTCCCTGGTAGGGCTTTCTGCTGCAGCTGTGTTTTGTTTCTTGCCACTTGTCTTGAAACTACTTCCTTTCATAGGTCAGCTGCTGTCAAATACAAAGACATTTACTTATTTATTTTAGTGCATGCCCGACTGTGATGGATTCTTTCTAAAGGGCTGTGAGAGTCGGGGCTCTGTGGTTTGTTCCTGCCCTTAGCTTTACATGACCTTGGGCATGTTGCTTAACATCTTTGTTTCTCGTTTTGAAGTAGGTACAGCAATGCATGTATCGCTCTGCTGTGGGATATACAGCTTTCTTAATGATCACTTATCTAGAGATCTCCAAAGCATTTTACAAAGCGAGTCCAATGCAATTGCTGTTGTAAGAGCTGGAGAGGTCAGACTGAGGAGTCGATGCTGACCACCTAATCTCCCTTCACAGTTGCCTTAGATGGCCTCACTTCTTTCATTGTGTCCCTGAGCACTTGTTTCCTTTGTTTAAAGCGGACTGAAACTTGCCAGCTCTTAACTTTCTTTTTCATTTTAATTTTTTTTTTTTTTTTTTTTTTTTTTGGTAATTCTTATTGAAAAGAAATTAGGAATTTGTGTCTTTCAGAGAACTTTGTGGGCTCATTTTGTGGTTCATCACCAGGCATTAGCCTGTGCTAATATGGATTTTTTTTTTTTTTACTCCTTCCTCTTGAGGATTTTTGGAAATATTTAAATCTGCCATAGTCGTGACCTTTTCCATAACTGCAAGTTTTAATTGATGAAAAAGTTTTACTAAGAGGCAGACTGTCAACAGTAATGCCTTTAACTTGTGATCTTAATAGTAGAGAATTTGTGAGTTTGCTTTGATTTTAATAAGCAGTTTCTGCGTATTTGCTTTTCTGCTTGTATTTTGATGCTAAATTTCCAGCTTAGAAGTTATGAGAACTTTAGGTTCTCCTGGATTGTAGTAGTGGTAGTGGCTCACAGTTTGTGTCAATACTGCTGGTGGCAATAGCACTATGAAACAAATTACAAGACTCCATCAAGTACACACCTTTGATTTTTAAAACTTTTAAAGTGGAAGCTATTCATTTCAGAGTGCCCTGCATGCTGTGATGTGAATTTTATTGCTAACGAGAACGTACCTCTGGGCATCCCAGCAGAGACAGCAGCTACATTATGCAGATGTAGTTTAACTGGACAGGGCCACTGTCAACCTGATGGTCTCCAGGTCTCTGGGGCATGGAGGAGCCCAAGCAGCAGGACAGGGCTCTTCTTCTGGGGTTTTGTCTCCCTGTCTCCCCCCTGACCTTCCACTGCCATGTCCCTGCTCAGCCAAGCTGACTTAGTTTCCTTTTCTCAGAGCCCCATCCTCATTTGCTGTTTTATTGCAGATTAAAGGCTTGGGTTGCTTGTGGAGGTTATCAGCTAATGAATAAACTTCAGTCATCCTGCCCTGTGATAAATCTGTCTTGTAGATCAAAGATGAAGCATGTAGACCTTTTTTCTTTCAAATGGTAATTTCTTAAGGCTGTCAGATCACTTCCTAAGGTCTGTTTACATAAAAACAAAAACATTAAACATTTTATTCAAAATGTTGAATTTTCAGTTTTGGAAAAACCTTCTATTTCCTCTCTGAGGAAGCCTCCCCTCCTCCCTTCCCCATAAGGACTCTCTGAAGATCCCATCTGTGGAAATACAGGCAAGCCTCGCACTGTAACTTGTAGTCACAGCAGTATGTTCTTAACATTACATTTATTTCTGTTTTAAAACAGTTGTTCAGTTCATTTAATCAGAAGTATGTATACCTATTAGAGCATCTGTTCAGTTCCAGTTGTATTAAAGTATGCAGAAATTTGTTTCAACTGTATTTTCACACAGAAACCAAACAAGGCAGGTTGAAGGGTCTTCATGAGTCTGTTTTTATACAAAACTGTTATTCTCCTTAAAGTGCTTTCCAAGCAGTATTTTCGCAAAACGTGTTTTGTATTCCAGGAGCAACCTAAAATCCGTAAGCTCTGGGATGGTGTAAAATAAGGAGGCAGTCTGCAAACTGAGTCCATTCACTTCTATTTATTTTGTATGTTTCTTTAGGTAAAATGTATTTACAGTCTGTAGTGGGTATTTGGCTTTTTTCTTCTACTTGCTGCCTCAGCAGCTGAAGACAGAAGTCAGGCTTTCTCACAGACTGCTGTGAAGTTTTCTAAGGGTATAGCAGGAAAAAAAGGGAGGAGAGAGTGACAGTCCTCAAAACATTAGTTAAGTGTTAGAGAGTCTGCGACACATTCATGTCATGTAGGATTGACATCGCAAGCCCTCTGTAAGCATACAGTCCTTGTTTAAGGTTCTGTCCCCTTTTTCTTTGGTCCTGTGAATTTCAGTACTGGGAAGGAATTACAATGGAGCTGTTTATAAGCCAATAAATATGCATAAAAGATGATATTTATTCATTTTTTGGAGTTTCCAAAGTTGTCACTGATTTTCTAGGAAAGATCTAACCCTGGTGTAAGCTGGTAAATGTGGAAAATGGATCACTTTTTAAGGGCATGTGCTCCAGTCTTTTCCCTGAGAAATATTATTTTCTTTTTCTTTTACTTACTCTTCATGTTCCCCTTGTCTTCGATACTTTACTCTTACCCATTCCTGGATTATAGTTTGACCTTGATGAGGGGAACAGAGAAGTGAACTGTCTTGGTAAAGAATATCCTTATTCTTATGTATCTATTTGTTCTGTAAGATGAGGATTATACATGTTAGAAAAGAGTGAATCATTAGCAGCTTTATTTCTGGTTGTCTTTTTTCTTGTGGCTGTTCATGAACTTATTCAGCAAATATGGTTGCCAGTAAGTTAATGTAGTGAAATATTTTTTAGCAGTGATATTTACTGCCAAGTCCTGCAGTCACTGAATAGGAAGGCTACTGACTGGACAGGTTTTTGTCTTTAAATTTATATATTATGAGTCGTCATCAAGGACATTTGAAAAATTATGTGTGCAAAACCAATTCCCAGTCTTGCTAATTTGATCCTCTTTGCTCAAATGTTGTTTCCTTTCCACTTCTAATATATACCTAAAAAAAGGTAGTTTAATTTTTTTTTTTTAAATACTCTGTCTTCATGTTGAAACCAAGTGCAATGTTTCCTTATTAACTCATCCATAAACAAAATTTCACATGACCAAAGCACTAACATAAATGGAGACAAAAGAGACTTTGAAAAGCGTCAGTATTCAATATGGACCAAAATCTTCAAACATTTGGGATTAGAATTTGGAACCTGGATTTAGTCAAGTGTATATGTATATACATAGTGTATACTCAGTGTGTATATATACTTATTCTGTAGGTACATGTATGTGTATATATATATGTAATAATCAGTTTTACTGATTGCATGCGTGTGTAAAATAATCATACAGCTTCAGGAACAATTGATTTCAGAAAAAATATGCAGTGTATCTATTGCTAATGTATGGTCAATTTTAAGTCTCATATACAATAAGAATGCTTCAGGTAGTGCAGAAGCCTTAAGTATCTGTGCTGAGAACCAGAGCCTGGTTGCAGGTGGTCAAAATTCCAGCAGCTCCAGAAAGAGTACTTTGCTAAGTCTTTGAAAATCAGACTATTTAAGTCCTGACTTCACATTCCCAGAGGTAACCACTTCTGACAATGGCTTCTTTGTTTCCCTGTTGAATCAGTGATAAAACTTGTGAGCTGAATTTTACTGTTGACTTTTTTCAATGGCCCGCACCTTTTCCAGTGGAGACTGCAGTTTTAGCAGTGGTTTTTGGTCGTGAACTAAAGATTTAGATTTCAGCCTTACTTTAAGGAATTATAGACTACATCTGTTGGAATTCCCTTACTGGGGAATATTTGTGAAAATGTAATATTGAAATACGAGGGACACATGTATTTAGAGTGGTGACATTCTCATTCTTGCAGTGAAGTAAATAAAAATCCCATTAGCTACCCTGATTTAGTGTATACTTTTTTTAATGAACGTATACATTTTTTATTGTTAAAGGCAAAATCCAATTAAAAATCATCTTCTCAAAATGCAGTTTTGTTCCTTTTAGTGCCTATCATTGAAAGTTGCTAAATAAAACCAAATTGTAAATAATCTTTTAAATTAGATGCTTAATTCATGTTAGAAAGTTCTCACTGTGTAGTCCATTTCATTATTTATTGGTTTCTCTTGCTTTTGCATATAGTTGAGTAGCTAACTAGCAGACAGGCATGATTATCCTTAAGGATAATCTTCTATCATCATGCTCTTTTATTATGAGGATATGCCTGTTTTTATAGGGGAGCAAAGGATGACACACTGATTATGAATCTCTGAAGGTAGGCTCCTAAAACTAAGCTACTTCAGACTAGAAGCAACCTTCTGATAACAGTTGTTTAGGTTGTAAACAACAAATAGCAGAACCAGAGATTAAATCCAGTTTCCTTCATATTTTGTCCAGCTGCAAGTGCACGATCAGCAGCCTTCTCATCTATAGTTATTAGCTCTTTGTATGAATACATCAGAAAAGAACAACAAAAAAAGACTAACTAGATGGATGTAACCTGAAACTTTTCTGTAAGAGGATAAATGAGGCAGAATCAGTTCCTGTTTGTTTTCTGCTGTGGACATGATTTCCTAAATATCAAGTTGTTGATACTTTTAAAACAAATACAAAATGTTTTATTTTAAAACTTCTTGTTACTTCTGGCAAAAATACTTGTTATAATTTCCAGAGTTTTCTTCGTAATTCTATTTCTATGAAACCTGTTAAAAATCTGGACCCCAAACCTGCAAACTGCAGATTTACCTGAAATGAAAATTAAGCGTGTGTGTGTGTGTGTAAAACACGGGAATATTATCTCACTTGGATATTTTAGTAATGGAAATTACATAGTACTTAGCCATTACCTCTTACAATTTAAATTAAATTTTGGAAATTGCTGCAAATGGAAATCCTGTCCTCAGAAAAGCACACAGATTCTGATTTAGTGGTCAGCTCTTCTCTTTGCATTTAACTTTATTGATAATTCCCAGGTAGGAATACAATTTAAGTTTTCTCCCAGGCTTGGTTTTACATTAAGATCTTCCTCTTTAGCAGGAGCTCTAAAGGTGGATCTCCTCTCCTTGCACCCTGCCCGGGGAACCTTTGCAGCCACATACATTATAAGTAGCTGTAGGATAAAATGCCCCTTATCTCTTCCCAGGATTTTAACACTGAAAGCCAGTGCAGATGAAGAGCAACCCTGTTTCTCTGTAGGGTTGTTGCAGATCCAGTGTAGAAGGATTAAAAATTCTTTAGATTCCCTCCTCCCAATCACTTCATAATACTCATGGTTTTTAGATCGATTGCTACAAAACCGAGCTCGTTTAATTTTTATTAAGTTACTGCTTCCTCTACCCTAAGTCTCTGTTTATTTTGGGGGCAGGGGGAGAGGGAGAGCTCTTCCTCCTGCCTCACCTACTCTTCAGACATCAAAGCAAGCCAGTTTGCTCCTCCTAGCTTAATCCTCCCTTTCTCCCTCCCACCAATGTTCTGCAAATTTCCTTGTATTCTTCTCAGAGTTATCCAGTGTCCGTGATATTTGTCAGCAGGTTAACTTTTGCCCTGGAGTTACTTGCTGGGAGGCAGAGCTCCTCCGGCAGCACTTTCCTCTCCACTGCCTGCAACTGCGAGTCTCATGCAGCCAGACAGGTAACTGTCTGGAAAGGAAGGAGAGCACTGCATGAAGGGGACATAAATCAGAATAAAACAGTGCCCGTGACAGCCTTTCTATGAGCTTGCTGCTTTTGGACGCTAAGAAACTGTGTCAGTAACTGCAGCTCCCACTGCATGAAAATACCTTCTAGACGATTCTTAACTAGAAGCTGAAATCTTCTGGGTTGGAGAAGAAGAGGGGTCAGCTAGCCAAAATCGTGTCAGATTGTTCCTTTGCTTGGGGGCAGAAGAGTAGAGACAGTCTTCTTATACCATGTGGCAATTCAGCCAGTTAGCAGCTGCCCAAATATAGCATCACTTTAGGCCAAAGGACTTATAGTGTCTTAACAAGATGTTTACTAACTACCTCTTGAAAAGTTCGCTTTGGAATTGCTCCATCTTTGGATTTAGGGAGTAGGTTAACTTTTATGGATATTTACTGAAACTTGTCTCATCCCCCCACCCTCTCCAGACAGACATCTTACCCTTTGAGGTGGGCTTTTTAGTTTTTGCTATAGTGAAGATAGGCACAGACTTCAATTTTCAACTGGCATTGCCCTTTTAAATGAGAAGCCAAGTGGCTACAAATACCTGAATTGTCTCAGTAGGGCCTTCAGCACTTCCATGTCAGAAAACTGCAGGTGTATGTGTCCTCAGTAACTCTAATGAGTATTTCAGAAATTGCAACTGCACAGGCAAGCAACTGAGGGATATATTGCACTAAAAATGGGATTTATTGAGCATTGAACCAATTATTAAGCTGTATGGGTGCAATCTCTAATATTGTGTCCTCCCTTCCACACTGTCTGGGAACCCATCCACTTCTCAGGAAGGCTGCATCTGTCATGGCAGGGGGGTCTTGGGTTAGCTGCCCAGAAATAGCTAAACTGGCAAAAAATTTTAGTGTCTTAGCACAGAAGCTTTAGAAAAGCATGCTTCAGTTAAAGAATGACATTTCCATTTGTAAAGAAGCATTTAGAAAAATTTCTTTGCTGAATAGGGGCAAGAATGTCATGTTCAGGAATCAGATAAGCTGTGCTGTAGGGAAGTGGCATATGTCTGCATGATGATGATTTTGTTGGTCACTTTTCCTTGTGTACAAGTGCCCTCATATAAACCAGCTTTATGCACAGTGATGGAGCTTTGATGTGCTGTAGGTACAGTGAATCCATCTCTGTTCTCTACTTCAGCCTTTTTCTTTAGCCTCACCTGTTATTCTCAAAGGCTTTATGTTAATGCCAGCTCATGGTAAAGATAGGGAGATGTTATGGTGGATATATAGAATTTACAGGTCTGGAGATGAGCAGATGATTCAATTAGTTTAAAATGGATTTTAATCAATATTTGGGTTTTGTCTTCTCGTCACTAATCTGTAATGCTTTTTGCTTTTTTGGAGGGGGGGAAGGGAGGAAAGAAACAAACCTCTCTTACTCCAACACAAGAGGAAGTTTTTTTAACAAACAATACTTGTTAATATGAATACAGTACTGCAGATTTTGAGGTTTGGAATATCAGTTGCAGGAAAATACAAGGTTATTTTCCATCTTGAAACTGTGTAGTAGTAAACAGGAATAAATTCCAGCTTTCAGTGGAGTTTATCTTCACCTGCATGCTACTTTTTCCTAATTCTAACTCAGAAACAGTATTTTTTTTTCCCTTCTCATACCATGTCATCTGAGAACAGTCCATGTAGACTTTGAGGACAAAATCCCACAATTTTTGGCTTTTATTCTTCACTGCATCCCCATCTCTCCCCACCCCCTGAGGATTGTAAAGACTACACTATTGTGTAGCATTTGTGCAATGCAGTATTCAAGTAGACCATTAATTGACATGCACAGTATTGTATGCTTTAGGCTGGAAGAGAAAATAAGCAATTTGCTTCATTTTGCAGAGTGAGTTCTAACTGTTATTGAAGTGCATTTGTAGTTGCATATTTCCCAGTAAAGGTGACAGATTACTTCAAAGCTGGTATTTTCTTTTTGTTAAACAAGGTTCTCAAATAGATCCATCTTGCCCACGTATTCTATTCTTGCCAGTTGGCTTTAAAAGCTGGTGCTTGGGCTCATCGTTCAGAACTAGCTTCCAAAAAATGAGGTCCCATGCTGTTTCTATCTATTGAGCTGGTAGGGGCTGGAAGGATCTGATCTGAAGCCAAGGCAAAGACTGAATTGATGGAATCATATCTAACAGGTTTGCCAAGTACTGCCCAGTCATGAAGTTCCACTTTCTGGGAAAAAGCACAGAGTGCATTCACCATGATACCAGCTATCCTCAGATTTCCTTCCCTGGATTTAGAGCCAGGCCACCACATTAGGAATGAACTAGCTTTTTGCTGAATGCGTTTTTACACTTTCATGTCTTATTTCTCTCTTCTGCATGTTGCTTCACCATTTTCTCCCCAGTTGCATCTGTGCATTTGACAAGAAAAAGGCTTTCTGACCTTTATTATGGTATTACACATATTTTGACCCTATATAATGTATTATTGCAGAAGCACGTTTGTTATATTTACTTCCATTTGATGCTGTGTGCATGCACACAAACTCCCAAATACACATGCAGACTGTTTCAGGTGAATGGTCACCACTCAGTGGGACTAGATAGAAGCCAATTGTCTTCAAGGCCAAATTCTGCATCTTAAGCAAATTCTATGTTTTCTAGGTGCAACCATAAGATGGAGAATAGTACTAAGAACATACATTTTTTAAAAAAACCATTGACAGGATTGTTGAGATTCCACCCCCTGCCCCATTCCAGCAGCTTTCGTTTGTGAGATAGTGAAAGATCAGGTCTCTTGTCTGTGTTCAGGTTTTATATAAACTGCCAGGATAGTCTCTGAAATCACAGTGATGATACATATCTGTGTGTCTGATACCCAATTTGTCACCAGCTTCTTCCAATATGTGACAGAGAGCAGGACCTAAGTGAAATCCAGTTGACTGGAGCTCAGCTAAGATCTGATAGAGGTGACTTTGATAGATCAAATGGTTGAAGAACTTGGTGGAGTCTGTGTAGATGTAATCTGTTCAGACACTTTTAAATTAGTCCGCAGTCTTCACGTCTTGTTCATCTTTGCAGGCATTGCAGCGGCCAGAAACAAAACGGGTTTTTTTCCATTGTCTAGGCAAGAGCTTGCCTAGGATGAAAACATTTGTAGATCTTGCAGTCATCTGTGCTTGCAGTCGCTTCTGCCTTCAACTATTGCAGTAGTCTGTATGTGTAGGCTTTAATTCAAAATCATTAGGAGCAGTTTACCTGGATGGGCTTGGTTACCAGCCTTTACTGTCTTTCCATCCTTCTACCTCTCCTCATCTGTCACCTCTCCAACAGGATGTTTTTGTTAGTTTATTAGGCTGCATATTGCATTCAGCTGCAGAAGCAGTAACCTCCAGAGTAGGAAGGAATGGTCAGCTGGGTCTAGTACCTGCTTCACCTAATTCCTCCTGTGTATCACAAAGATTACCAGTAAAATTTCTCATCTGAATGTATTGTGGAAGGAAATGAAAAGAGCACCCTGCTTTGGCATCCCATTGTCTTTAATCAGATGCCTATTAAATGGTTGTTGAAATTCGGAGTGCAGCTATCTACAGAGATCTGCAGCTCAAATCATAATGGTCTAGAAAGAAATAATAAATAGCCTCCAGAATGCAGAAAGCTATTGTTCCATAAGTTAAATACACATTTTTTAAACTTCTTCAGAAAATATGTGTAAATCCTGGCATTCCCACCTAGAAGGTTACATAGAAAGTATTGAGTTTTGTAGCTCCTTGCGATGGATATGCAAATATCTATACTGAATGTATGGTTCAAATGGTAAGTAACTGTTGCAGAAGTAGAGCATTTCGGGCCTCATATGAACCCACAATGTTGTGTTTTGATTTTTTAAAAATGTCTATAGATAAGAGTACTTAGGTCATTACTATCGTGAGAGAAGTAACTAGCACTTTAGCCACCTTGATGAGCCGTTCAATAAACTGTCTGTTTATTGAGAGTAGAGGTTTTTTTATTATTATTAAAATTCCTACCTGTTGTACTTACAGCATAAATAATTTGTTTGAATCATCAGGTGAGTGCTGTTAAGTTATAGTGAGCAAGAATATTGCAAAAACATGAATTAGGGTCCCTGTCCTTAAGTGTGTTTCAGTTTGCATTTTGATAGCAGTTTAAAAATGTTATCGCCTGTTTTGTCACAGACATAATTCACATCTTTCTTCAGGCACTGTAAACAAGAGAAATGGTTTAATGGCTCCATAAAAGGCACTCTCTGCTGATAGCTGAGATTAGACCCTTTAGTAATGGATTTTTGCGTGTTGGGGGAAGGGGAGGACTTGGCAGAGGTAAATGTACTGGAAAAGAATCTTGGAGAGACTCTGATGTATCTGAAGTGCCTGCTGCACTTCTGTGTGTATTGGAAGATAGATTTAAAGTGTGACAGTATTGGCTTTGTTGTTACAGAGGCCTTCTCTTGTTTTCGAAATTTTACCAAGTACTAACTTGGGTTACCTCAATCAGTCTAGCACCTAGACTGGTAGTGATATTCACTTAAATATTTTTACATCTTCTGTCCTTTTGTCTTGCTGTTAAGAAAATCAAATTCCTTCTATTCAAATGTGTTGATGAAATCTCTCTAAACTCATGTTGCAAAACTCAATTGATCATAAAAATAAATGAGTTTATTTACTAAATCGGGTTTAGAGAGTGTTTTGAGAGCGTAAATGTGAAAAGCAGTTCAGAAACAGTCAGCAGAAGTGTTTTGGACATGACTTCCTTTGACTTACTGGTTACTTCGTTTTCTCTGCAGGTACTAAAAGTCCTCAAACTTAATACACGAGTGTAGTATTACTTAGGAGATGTCCAAGTTCGCTAGCACAAGCAAAGTTGCTGCTGTCAGTTGATTTTATACCATATAGAAAATGCTCTTGTCTGAGAAGTGCTGTTAATAAAACATGTTTGTCTCTTTGGTCAGTGGAGTCAAGAGTGCCTGCTGTTAGCCAGTGTCATTGAATTACCAGTAATATTTCATGCCTTTAAAAAAGATGTTTAAATCAATTCATCTTCAGAAAATAAAATCAGATTTTATTTTTTGTTCTGGGCAGGAATCTAACATTTGAAAATTATAAAATAACTTATTGCTGAAAGGAGAAAACCCCTTCAGTTTCATGTAAAATATTCCTCATTTCTTCTTCATCCCTTGAATTGAAAAATATTTTAAACCATTGCTTTTATATTTGATACAGTGCATTTCTGGGGCTTTCTCAAAAGAAGTGATTCCGTTCGATCTGTACAGAGGTGGTACCTTTTCTGTTCTCAGTCTGGAAAGTATACAAGTCAATCTCCTCCGAGATGAACCAATTCCTACTTTAATTTCAGCGTTCTTAATAAAATTGGTTTTGTTTGATTCTTCAACTACATGTTACGATGAAGAAAATTAAAATGTTTGGGGATTAGGCTGTTGACAGATAGCAAAGAACAGCAGTTCAGAATGAGAAGTAGCAGGTTTCACCCTGCGTTTTTGTGAGTTTATGTTGTGGTAAAATTACTATTATTTTGTATAAAATCTAGATCTGTACAACAACACATTATGTATAGCGTGCAAGCCCTCTTACTCTGCAGGTATAGAAAGGTATGTTTATGCACAGAGAATATATATACAGTAATGTATTATACCTTAATCAATTTGCTACTGATGGTAGCAGTCCTGCTTGCCTTATATCTGCATGTTGCCTTTGAAGGAGCTCCACACAGGGTCTGCAGATTGAGTATGTACTGATACTGACAAGCTTGACTTTCCCCAGTAGTTGAGATGAGGTGTTGAAGCCATCCATCTAAGTACACATTGTAAGATCATTTGCCTTTCAAGTTTGGATGTACTCTGTAAGTAATCATTCAGGATGAAATCTTGGCTTTTGGTCACTTCTTAATAAGATCGTTATTAAGGCAGAGTGCCCGTTACTTTAATAGGATTGAGACTCTGTTGTGGGGTTAAGTAAAATGAATTTTCCATCAGGAAGAAAGAAGTGGTGAGGAGCTGGTTGTTTGAAATGTCATTTTGTTAATTTGGATGTGTTGGTAGCTTGGTACGCTGCACTAAAATTAGAATGTATAAATAAGCAAACTTGCTCTCCTCAAAAGAAAACTGATTGAAAAAGTAATATAAAATCCACTTTAGCAAAATGGTGTATGTTTAAAATCTGCTTTAATAGGTGTACTGTAAAATGAGTGTCACACTAAAATGAAGAGTGACAGGTGGAGGGTTTCAGTGATGATAGAAGAACCATTTTGAATGTTTGAAATGTTACTTTTGGAGTAAGTCTTCAGACACACTTAAGATGTGGTTTGAAAGGTCAAGTAGCTTTCAAGAAAGGCCCCCCCAAAATGTACTAAGTGTTTTTCTCAGGCTGTCTTTTTTTCTTTCTGCCTCTAAAACTGTGCACTTAAGGAGTTACAGATAAAGCTTAGCATGGTGACTGTGTCAAGGGACTGCCCGAGGAAGACTTTAAATTTTACAGCTACATTATCTTTCTGACCGTAGTTTAGATAAAGATCTAATATAAAATCACTTTGTACTGTAATGCTTTCCCTAAATGAAATGAAGGCGTTAACCTACTTGATTTGATACACTTTACCATAGCTTATAAAGCTGTGAGAAAAGTGAGGTAAACTTTAATTAAAACTGCAGCACAGATGCCTTCTAGCACTGTGCCCTGTACCTTGCTAGGACTGTACAGTAAGCAAAATAAAACGTACCTCACAGCCGAGGCAGCAGGCTGGAGCCGTGTTCAGTGAAAGTAATTTAATTAGTGTTGATCATGACTCCAGATGATGGTGATTTGATAAGGAATAATTTAGTACTTAACAGCCTTTTACATGCACCAACTCCATGTGGGAAGGTAAAGCAAATTGCACAAAATGAATGTGCTGCTTTCACTTGTGCCTGTGCCAGTGAGCTGGAAAACTGCCTGTTAGCAGACGTTCAGGCTCTCAGCGCTGTGATGAAATACCCAGCCAGTTCTCCACACAGGGCTGTGGTGTGGGAGTCTCTGTACTCCCGTTATTTAAAAATAAATAAGGGAAGTAATTTTTCATAACAGATTAACTCCAAGGAAGTAGCAAAGTTAAAATTAAAAAATTTAAAAAAAAAAATAATAGAGCAGCATGTGGCCTTTGTGCAAATATGTGATACTGGCTTTTAAAAAAGAGTCCTGTTGCAGTTGTGCTTTAATTCTCTAATTCAAGTCAAAGAAATTGCCTACTTTTGCCTTGGAGCCACCGTCCTGGACTTGTGGAGCCCGTTGTACACGTTGAATGTGCAGTGTGCATTATCTGACCAGGACATGCAAGGAGAGGGTCAGCAGTTGAAGTTCACTAGCAAAAAACCCAAAACGAAGTACTGGATGTCAGTCTACTTTGTGATTGCAGTGGAAAGCTGATTGGGCTGTGTTTTACCACAGCATTAAATTTGAGAATATTTATTCAAGAAGTCTGTATGGTCTTTTATTTCAGTGTAAGTTCGGACAGTTTCATTCAGGAAGAATTCTTTCCTTATTGTGACATTCACTTTTCATCTCTGTTTTTTAAGATATTGTGCTGTGTATATGTATTTGTGTATGTGTTTTATTATCTGCTTTTCCTTTGTAATCTTTCCAGATAATTGACTATTATCCACCAAATGTAATAGCTGGAAAGCAGTTGTAGAGACAATTCTTGTGAGTTTTGTGAAAATCTGTTGTAAAATAACATAGTGCTGGCTTGAAGATGTCTCAGCTGAAGGGCAATAGTAGAAACTGTCATGTAATAGAGTACGAGAGGACCCGTTTGTGAAAGGGTTCTCTGAATGTTTCCCAATGGTGGGAAAACCTGTGGTGAGAATCTGGAATCCAGATCTTACTCACAGATACTTACAAATCGGAGTTTATTGCTTCTGATGCTCACTACTTAGCATTTCGTTTATCTTCCCCTCCCCACTGAACACATGCATGTGTATGCAGGTGCATTAGTGTCAGAAAATATACAGTGTGTAACAAATTGTCTTTCCTAAGTTCTTATGCGAGGGAAGGGACAAGAGGCTACTTTATGGTATGTAATAATGGCCTGAATTTGCACTGAGATTCTCTATCAGGGCCTGCTGCATGTACGTGAATTTCTGTGGAGATGGAAGTGTCTGCACCATGCTGGAGCATGATGTTCAAACTCTGGTGTTTTGATGACAGCATCAAAAATTGGTGATAAAATTGATCTCTGAACTCCAGGATTCTCAGAGTTCAAAAATGTGTTTACAACCTCATTTTATTTAGAACTGGAAGGGTGTGTTTTCAAGCAGTTAAATAACTGTCCTTTGGTCCTCTGTCCTCCTAGCCACTTAGTTTAGATTTGTCTAGATCAGGTGAACTTTTAATTTTCTTTTGCTTTAATTTTGGTTAAGGTTGACTGTGAACTGGGGAGAGTTGGCTGGATTAAACTAATATGCTGGTTAACCTTGTCTTTACCTTTGGCCTTTTTCTTAATCCAGACCAACTTGTGCTTCTAATTAATGCTGCATTTCTGTCACACTCCCTCAGTTCTTCTTAGCTTTTAAAAAAGTATGATTTTTTTTTTTTTCCCTCAGTTTGTGTCTATGTCACATTTACTATTGACTGTGGTGAGGCCAGGATTTTATCTTGTGTATTTTTGAGAAAAAATATTGAAGACATTTCTGGTGTAATTTTTTCAGATCTTATAACTAAACGCACATGTAATCCAGTTTCTTAAGCTTCATTGCAAATTTTCATGCATTCTGTGGGACAGAAAGATTACTGATAATATACCTGAGACTGAGAAATTTATTTTGGAGTCATTTGTGTGGCTCTCTTTGAAGTGAATGACTATTACATTTATAGCTAAAAGCTACTTCCCTAATTATACTTAGAAATATTAATAATACTTAGAAACATTTGGTGCCTGGGAAGTATTTTGCCTCTGACAACATTTACAGTAGTTAAGCCAAATATAAGTGGGCTGTTATTTTCCCACTAATGAGATGGGATCCTGGCCATCATTCTATTAAACAATAAAAGTGCTAATAGCCAATGCGAAGGATCTCTGGTGTCTATTTTTCAGTTGATACACAAAGAAATACTTGAAATGGTTATTTCCTATATGGTTTTTAGTATTACAATGGCTTAATTAATCATGTGTTTAATTAGCAGTGTCTAGCTTACTTGAGAGAGCTCACTGTTAATATTGTACTTGGGTTTTAATTACTTTTTCATTTTCTTTACAGTGGCTTTTCATGGTCTCCCTGTGAAAATCAAGAAGGAACCCCATAGCCCATGTTCGGAACTTGGCTCCTCTTGCAGTCAAGAGCAACCATTCAAGTTCAGTTATGGGGAAAAGTGCCTGTACAATGTCAGGTAAAGCAATCAGGAGTATGTGGGTAGTGAGAACTGCTGATTTAAATGAGGACTGACTAAAGAGTAATAAAACCATAACAGAGATCTTATAAAAGTTACCTCTTCAGCAGATAACAGACTGATGAGATAATGGATTTAGCTGATGAACACTGATGGAGTTGTTTACAGTTGTATCAAACACTTACATAACCATTTTAAAGCAATGTTTTTCATCAAAATGCATATTTTCCATTCCTTCTCTATGGGAGATAGCCAGAGTTTAAAAACCCAGGGTGCAAGCATGAAATAGAAGGAAGGAGTGTCTTGTTTTCTGTGAGTTGTGTTGAAAGTAGTTTCAAAATGCATTACATATATCAGGAAGGAGAGAGAGTTCTGTGTAACAGGCAAGAGTTTGGCAGGTCTGAGCAACACGTTAGGTATTTGATAAGTTTTGCAGGTGTTATATGTGTGTATTCATGGGTGATTACAATTTAAAATAGTATTTCATTAGGCTCTGTATATTTGTTACCTATTCAAAAGCAAGTTTTCTTCTTTTATACAGATAGATAATAAAAGCTTTATATATTTGTGGGGGTGGAGGGTCTTAATATTCTTGCATTCTTTATTGAGTTCCTTTTGGTTTGCACTTACACGTCACTCCTTCCTTCAGTGTTAGCAATGAAGGACTTCTTATTGACATTTCAGTCTATTTTAAAATCTTTTACCTAGGCTTGTGAGTTTTTCTCATTAATGTACTACCCAAACTGTTAGATCTTAAAGCATTTACATTTAGCTTTTTGCGTATGAAGGGGAGGGGGGATTACGACGATGACACAGTCAGGGGAGGACTGCCACCTTTGCGAGTCACAGGGGAGTGATTTTGCTTTCAAAAATCAAATCCATACATTGATAGATTTTGGTTCTAGGGGACCTGACACAGGTGCTTACTATCTGTCTGATGTCTTCATTTTTCCTGTTTAGAAATGGAGATGATCAAAGTGTGCTCAAGTCCTTTCCTGGTTTGGGACACCTTTGAAATTAGCATCAATGTATTTGTAGGACCAGTAGTTTGTTTTTGAGGAGGGGGGGAACATGTCAGGAGAGGCTGCTGCCATCCTAGTGTGGGTAGCTAAGCCAACATACCACTTTTTTTTCTGGGTCATATCCCTTCCCTCTAGCTGTATTGTTTTACTGCCTTACTTTGTGGTTTCTGCAAGCTCTTAGAAAGAGTCTTGACAGGCACTTCTGGCTCTTTGCAATCTAGTCCAGGTGCTTTTACTTTTATGTACTTTGTATACCTCCTGTTAGAATGTCACTGTAAGACCGAATCCTTTAAAAATACATTTCTGTGAACCAGAGGAGAAAATGCTGTGTTGAACCACTTGCCTCTAACATGCTATTTTCTGTGCTCTTCACAATGTAAAGTAGAGAATTCCTCTTCCCCAAACTGGTTAATAAGGTAACTATAATAAAAAGCTTATAAATGTGACACATGAGGGTATTTTTCTGGATGTAGATGCTACTTTTTTTTGTGTGTCTTTTCCCTGAGAAACTAACCTGACCTTTTATCCCCTTACCTTACTGATAGTGCCTATGATCAGAAGCCACAAGTGGGAATGAGGCCCTCCAACCCACCGACACCATCCAGCACTCCTGTGTCACCACTGCACCATGCCTCCCCAAACTCAGCTCAGACTCCTAAACCTGACCGGGTTTTCCCTACCCATCTCCCTCCATCCCAGTCCATTCAAGACAACAGCTTCCCTATGGACCACAGGTAAAGCACAAAACACGTGGGGCACCTACGCAGAAGGTGTTACACTCGTGTCTGCAAGTCTCTTATATAGAGTAGCACTGTCTTTCTCCCCACAGCTATGCTCTTTTGGGTTTGGGGGGACCAATGTGAAAACCAGCAAGGTTCAGAGTCAGAAATACACGTGTTTTATGAAAGGCTGGCACCTCTTTTGGTGAATTTCGGTGGGAGTTCATATTGGCAGTGACAGAGTTTTAATGACTTGCTACTTCTGTCTTGCAAGGGTTATTACAGCGTGCTAGACAATCTCATCTAGGCTCCCTTTCCCACAGGAGGTTGGACCAGATGGTCTTTCAAGGTTCCTTCCAACATGGGCTATTCTATGTTTCTGTGATTCTCTTTAGGCTAGTAAGCCCTGTGAGGTTATGAAGTCACTAGTAGGCATGATCCTGGTTATAAATATCTGACCTCTTGCTAAGCAATTCACCTATCTAAGAGATAAGTGCCCATGTTATTGTGTTAGTGTTTCAGAATATTCTTTGGATGGGTGGATCATTTTTCCAACCCCTTTTGAAATGTAGCATTTCAAACAAACTAAGATGCCAACGTAAACTGTGCTTAAATAACATTAGTCTGAGTAAAAGCCACAAGAGCTAGAGACTAGCATTAAAGCTTAAACTGTCCTTAAGTCACCCTGTTTTGTTTTGGTATGTTAAAAATCCCCAGGCAACTGACTGACTTTCTTAGCTCAGTTTTGCAAGAGATTTGCTCAGTGAATTTCTCTAGTTTTTGAGACATTTTATGTGGAATTCTATTTATCCTAACCTTTATTGTATAAACTTGTTTTTGTCTACTGTGTTGTGTGATTGCTCTGCCCATTAAAATTTTCAACTCTGTGTAAAGAGATATATATGTTCAGAAACTCAATTTAGCTCTCAAATATTAGCAAATTAAGAAGCACCTGAAAAGAAAATCACAGTTGTTGGGAGTGTGATTTGCATGCTTCTTCTCTAATAGGGGCTATTATCTCCAGGGATTTGTGCAGATCACTTCTGAAGGGCGTTGCTAAGGTTTATATTGCTGTTTTGTGCTCCACTGAGACAGTTTTAAATATCACCCAAGGTTCTCTACAAGCCCTTCTGGCAGTGAAGAAACACTGAATCGGCCCCTTCAGCTCCCATAGTCACCATCTTTTGCTCCGTCTGTGGACTGTGGTCTAACCATGCAGGCCCCCAGTGAAGCCAGACAGCAGCTTTGATTACAGGATGGTGGACAAATGTGTTTCTGTATATACACCAAAGTCAAGTTGTCAGGAGACTGAAATCTCCAGAAGCTAAATGGCTTCTGTGCAGAGAGCAGTAATAAGATTTTTTTCAGATGAAAAAATCTTTTGTTTTAGAGCAACTTATAAAAAGAGTACTGAAGCTGTAGATCAGTGCTAATTTGAGTATTTATAGAAATTTCCATACACCTTAGTATATAGTTTTATGCCTATAACAGTTGTTCTGCACGAGCTTTTGAGGCTCTTTACATACTTCCCTCCCTCTGCCCTATCTTTAATATTCATGTTCTTTAGAGCATTTTGTACTAATGTTTCACTTCCACAATAGAGCATCATGTATTTTAGTGAAGTCCAAAATAGCTGACTCAGGCCAAAAAATATAGTTGGTTTTTTTTTTCCTTTTTTTAAAGGAAGGTACAATTGTAGCGGAAGATTCCCCCCACCCCCCCCCATTTTCTTATTTATTTTGAATCTTCTCACTTCCAGTTGTTTGAAGCAAATGTGTACTTCTTATTTTTGGAAGACTTCAAGTCTTTCCTATTCACAAGGTGATATGGTGCTGCAATTAGCGTATTCGAAAAATGTCATTTAAACAAAGGACCTACCTACATGAGTTCATATGCTAATCTATAACTCAAGGCATATTTCTTTGGAACATGCATTGGCAGCATAAGATAGTGTTAATATCTAGAACCTATAGCCCATACATCTTCATACAGGGCATGAATATATGAACGATAAGTGGTCCTGACAAGTACCAACAGGAATCAAATCCACTTGTATAAACAAATGGCTTGATTCCATACAAAGCTTCCAGTACAACAAGTATTATTAACTTCCTTTGAGGCTTTGTGAGTGAGCCTGTTTCTTATTTTAACTTCAAGTTGCAATTTTCTGATTCACTCCTTGACAGTTCTTAATGATAATTTCTGTTTCTTTTTTTGGCTAATGAAAAAAGGAAAAGAGGGAAATGAATGCAGTGCCAGTCAGCCTAACTGTTTCATAATACGTTTGAGTTTCTAAGTTTATTTTCTGCAGGTGTAGGTGGAATTGCAAAGCCCAATGTTACAGTGCAGTACTCTTTCTACTGCAAAATGTAATATTTACAGCAGCATTAAAATAATTAATTTTGTCCCCACTACTACATTGCAATAGTTTCTATCTCTGTATCTCCCACAGTATTTCTAAGCTATGACAGTAAATATTTGTCAGATCAAGTTCACAGCAGTATTATTGACAGATGTTAGTAGAGTTTATTTCAGAAACACATACCACCTATGAGTTGATAGACAGGGATTGTATTGTCTGTGCAATCAAACTGCTGCATTCTTCACTCACACAGTTTTCTCCAAGACAATATCTGCTTTTGCTTGTGTGAACCAAAGTCAGCTCAGATCCAAAGAACAGGAAAATAAAGAATAATTAGTTCTTGATTTATTTATTTTTTTCAGTGTGGCAGTGAGAAACTTGCAGAGAAAGGCATGGGTTTCTTTTGTGGTTTTTTTGTGTTTGTTTGTTTTGTTGTTTTGGTGGGGTTTTTTTGCATGTCTTGTTCATGACGACTGGTTGCAGGACTAATAAGCAGTTTGCTGCAAGAATATTGCATCTGCTGTGAATTAGTGCAGACACAGTATTAATACAGCGGTAGTTACCACTGCTGTGGTAATCTGCAGGAGACAACAGGAAGACTTCTTGCAGTTCATCAGGGCACAGTGGGAAAATAGCATTGTTGTACTCTTCTCTATGCATCTGCACCTGCCACTGTCTGAGTAATTACATTCAGGCCTTTTGGTATAGGTAGATATGTTTTATAGAAGAAACAGTGAGCATAGCTTGCTGGGTAATGTTTCATGTAAATGAAGTTAATTTAAAATGGAAATCTCAGTTTTTATGCCTAGTTTTAAGGCAGGAGAGGAATTATTAGACATTGTTTCTCATAAGAAAAATTTGCACGCTCTCCTCTTTCTGGGGTACTTAGATTCCCTTCCCATTATATGAAAGGAATGAGATGGAATGCAGTACCAGCTTTGCTGGTAGGTCTCCCATGGCTCTGTCCTGGAGAGGACAGCACTATGGATTTTTACCCTGGAATTATTCCAGATGTTATGACAAGCAATACTCTTTGCTCAAAATGTTTCTGTTTGTTGTGAAGTGTTTCCATGTAATGGTAAGAGTAAATTAGAATACAAGTAATATGTCACTAATACTCAAAGAAAGAACAGGGAACTCTACCTAAGTGTCTTCATGGATTTGATGGTCTTGAAGGTCATTTCCAATATTAATGATCCTATGATTCCATGATTCATGTTACTATAGTATGATTTCAATCTGTCTACTGCTTTGAAGCATGTTTGTTTCTTCTTTGCCTTTTCTGTTGAGAGAAGATACTGAAAGCAGAGAAGATGGTGGTGGGGACAAGTCTTAGAGCTGATATTAATTCATGAGGGGTTTTTTTGCTTGTTACTGTTCTACAGTGCAAGTTATCTTGATGGGAGCACTTGGCATGATCATAAGTCAAATGTTTGCTACTGAGAAAGTGATACAGTGACTAACCATGACCTATGAATATCTTTGGGACATGGAAGGTAGCTCAAGTCTTTTACATGATCTTTGTAACTTGTATCCTAGATTTCGCCGCCAGCTGTCTGAACCTTGCAATTCTTTCCCACCTTTGCCTGCAATGCCACGGGAAGGACGTCCAATATATCAGCGCCAGATGTCTGAGCCAAACATCCCTTTCCCTCCTCAAGGTTTTAAGCAGGAGTACCATGATCCAGTTTATGAACACAACGCTATGGTCGGCAGCGCAGCCAGTCAAAATTTCCCCCCTCCCCTGATGATTAAACAGGAACCTAGAGATTTTGCATATGATTCAGGTAAGTGAGACTCTCCTTTAGTTCTGCATAGTAAAGTAATAAATGACACCAAGCCAATGCCGTTGATGGTTTGATCCTATGAACTGAAAATTGCTTTTTTTGGCTTCTAAGTCTCCTGGAGTAATTTGTGTCCAAGATGGGTTACAAAGTAGTAAGCTTGCATAGTATGGTGTGACATGTGCCACTGTTGCTTGCTCTGTAAAGGATTTCATTTTCCCGAACTCTCTGTCCAGAAAATGCACAGGTTAAAGAAGGCAGAAAAGAAAAAATCATGGGTGCAAAATTGAGCTTTGCTTAAGAAGGGGCTTGTTCTGTCCTATCTCATCACTGACCTCTGAATTTGTGTGTTCCGTTTTATGAGCATTTCATTTGTCTGCCAGAAGTAGAGGACTCTTTCTCCTCTTGCTTGTACTACTTTAAATCAGGAGTAACTCCACTGAAGTGGGGTTTATACAGCTATAAAACCAATGAGGGAGAAGAATCAGCCAAATTGGTGTCAGCTTCTCAGTTTGTGCATACTGCTGTGTTTTGTAGAGGTACATAATCTGTGATGCCAGGTTGCTGATGTAGAGAATACGCTGTTGCTATTAATATTGTTTATTATGATTGTGCTTATAGGGCAACTGAAATGGAGCCTTATTGCTCTACAGGCAGTACAAAACAGAGGAGGTGGTGGCAGAGCCTGCACTCAATAGCTTCTGGTCAAAATAGAAAAGATAAGCAATAGAAAGGATAAAAATATAAATCAAGGGAATAACATTGTAAATGTTTGCCACAATTTAAACATAATATTTATAGAGTATACTTGGGAAAAGAGAGAGAGAATTGAGGAAGCAAAACAGGAGTTTAGCGATGACTACCATGTAGCAAGAAGAAGGAAGCTGGAAAGATATTGTGGAGAGAAGTGAAGCTGTAAACAGCATGATGTGGGCTAGGTGGGGTAAACAGTTGCTTTGTATGGAGCCAAGAAAATGCAATCAAAATAAGTGTTTCAGTGTAAGTGATTTCTGCAGCTCCTCATCAGTGTCTGCCTCTGTCCTTCTCTGAGTATGCCACACTGTTGAAAGGAGGAGATTGCAGTGAGTCCTTAACCATGCTTCTGGAGGAGGGTACATTGCTTTCATACACATGCTTGCTCAGTTGGACAGGGGGAATGGGTGGCTCTCTCTGACTTCAGTTCAACTCTTCTTCTGGATGCTGCAGTACCTGCAGTACTTCCCTTCTGCTTCAGTCTTTGGCTAGATGCTTTTGCAGTTTATTTCCCAAAGGGTGCGTGGCAGCTGAGTTGAGGTCTCCTTTGAGAATTTAGCTGATGACAGTCTATCTTGCAATTTGATAGGCTTTTGTTGTCTTTTCTGTAACTAACTTAACATTGTCTATTTAGTGGGGTATTTTGTGGTATTGTTAATGCAAAATGATTGTTTTAGAGTTGATATCTGTGTTAGAATGTGGGAAATTTGGAAAGTAGAGCTGCTTTCTCCTTTCTTCTTCTTGACAAGCAAAGAACCAATCCTTAGGTAAATTCAAGTTAGGTCTGTAGAGGGAAGGAACCAGGGATGAAATATTTCTCCAAGTTGAAATATAACTGTAGTGGGTCTGGTGAGCTGCTTTTCCCCATCCAGCCCTTATGCTGCAGTACTGGGAGCTGGAGGGTGTTGATAACACACCCGTGTTATG
>WTSP01000687.1:33709-66062 GCA_025331215.1 Actenoides lindsayi | reverse complement strand
GCTGACGGGGGTGGGGGGAGCAATAGGAGGGCTTGGTGGGCACCTGGTGCCGTGCCAGGGTCAACCCACCACAATAACACAAGATGAAAATGATTTCAGATTACAAGGATCAGATCTAGAACTCAACCCATTCACCAATAAAGGTTCTGAGATACGTGGCTTTGGCAGTCATGTGTCTTTAGTCTTACAGAGCACCATGGGAGAGACTGTCTGCATAGTTAATGTGGCAATGGGATAATGGAGAACTGCAGCTTCAGGCACTGCTAATCCCTTACAACCTTCACAAGCACTGTTATTCATCCTGCTAAATTAAAGGCTGAAAAAAGGCTCTTTTGTAAGCAGGCTTCATATTTGGCTGGGAAATGGGATCTCCTTATTGCATACTATTCCTGCAAGTCTGGGTTGGCTGCTAGCATTCATCTTTCTTTGGAATATTCTTTATGGGAAAAAAAAAGCAGAAAATTTTATTCTGAAGGGAAGATGTGCAAATTTGTATCCAATCCTGCCAAGCCTTTTTTTTTTTTTTTTGTGCCAACAAGAACAACATCCCACTGTATAGTAATGACATTCAAGCAAAATTCTTGTTTCTTTTCTAGATGAATAATTAGTTTTTAAAAATGTAAAAGCTGTGTAACTTGTGGACATGAAAAATTAATCTGTTGGTATCAGGAAGTACTTTTACTGGCCTCAGAATCACTGCATTTAAGTTGACACATCTGTACACTCCATAAATTGCAGTCAACAACTGTGGTCTGTTGATATTTTGTCTTGTTACCATCTGTTCTCTAGAAACCATCATTTTCCATCCTTGCTAAGAGTACATTAAATAACCCCTTAGGAAACATAATGTATTTGTCACTGAATCATTGATTTCATTTTTCACCTATGGATGTTCAGGAAAGGAAGAATGTCAGAGAGAAGTCATCTTTGCATGGTATTTTATTGCTGCTCAGATAAGAATATAGAAACACGTTTTAAAAGTTCATTGTAATACTTCGAGATGTTCCTTTTGGGATGTTTTTGAAAGAGCCTCATAAAAGTTCATTGCTTTTGTGCACTCTACTTTTATACTTTGTGGAAAGCTGGTGAATGAAAAGCATTATTATGGAATGATTATAACTCTATTAAAACATGACATTAATTATGACATGGGAAATGGCAGATCAATTAGTTGTAATTGTAATTGCAGGTATGCAATTTCTACTGCAGAATGTTTGAGATAATGGAAAAAGAAAAATGTCAACAGAGTAGAAGCTCTTCCTTACCCATCCACACTTCTAGAAGTCACAGTGCATCATATGTGTTCAATCAGTCAGACCTTATTTTGTGCCGTGAATTTTTTTTAATTATTTTATTTTTCTGGCTGGCAGTCAGATGTATGTAGTACTTGTTGCTGCATCTAGCAGCTCTAAGCACAAAGATGCAGCCAAGGATATATAGAGCTTTGACATTTTGCATCATACTTTTGCATCATTGAATATACTCCAGAAGGCTTCCCAAGACTTTTGTTTACAAGGACTAATAGTGGGAATTCCTGTACAGTTCGTATTTCTAGAATTCAGTTTATTTTTTCAGGTACTTAAAGAGGCCGAACTTGAGATGCCTCATCTATTCTAGGCTTTATATTTAAGTGGGGTCTTTGCAGGCTTGATCCTCCCTACTTAATGCAGTATATTTGTGAATATACTAAGGTATGACTCTAGCTATGTGTGTACCAATTAGTATTAAAACTTAGTTTTAAAATGACATTTTAGATTATTAAGTTTAAATCTCATATTTTATTTTGCTCAGTTGAAATACTTATTTTAGTTGGAAATTTCTTTTGTGACCATTTCTTTGGTAACTTTGAAGTTTATTGCACAGTGATGTTAGAGATAAGTAGAGGAGGAGGAATTGTTGCTTGCACATACTTATTACTGCTGGCCAGGAATTGATCTGTTGAAATGTAGATAGATTCAGTCTTTACTGAGCAGGTTAGAGGCATTAACAGGGCTCTTCTCACAGTTACAATTCAGGATAGCCTCACAGTTATTACACTTGAATGGACCTTAGAAAACTTGGATTCTCTTCCTGTCTCTTTCAATGTTTTCTTCCAAGATGGCAGTCGCACCACTTAGAGTGAACTATGCAGACAGAATTATTAGCCTTCATGTCTTGCTTTCTGAGTTGCTCATCCCTTTAATTCCTGAGACCTCACAGGCAGTAGATACTTGTGTTGGCTTATGAGAATGGTTGGGGAACTGCCCCTCTGTTAGGAAAGATGAGCAGAGGCAGAGGGACACATCAGGTATATATACCTGTTTATTTGGGGTACTCAATTAGGACTAGATAATTTTCAAAGAACATTTTTTATTACATACATTTAAAGCTTATATTCTAGGGACTTTATTCCATTTCTAGGCAAGGAAGTATGAGAAAATCACAGTAGGGTCTCTGTGTAAGCACTGCAAAAATAAAGAAATGCATAATACAGAAGAAATCTGGCAGAAATGACGTGACTACTTTGGAAAACTTTGTTGGGGCTGAAATGGGCTTTGTTGGGGCCTAAAATTGTCCACTCAGCTATATTAATCTTGAGGTCATCTTTTCCTTTCTTGGAATGTTCTGCCTCATTAAATATACAACTTCCAGCCTCTGTAACAAATGAAGCAGGGGCTCCACCTTCAAAGCTGTTTACAGCATCGTTCTCCCCCCACCAAACAGTTTTGACCTATACACTCAAGAGACAAAAGTGTTGAGGCAAAAGGATGTATTGTAATTTATTTGCAACAAAGGAGCTGTATCAAGGTTGTGTAGGAAGTTGTAACGAGACTTCTTAACTCTCTTAGTTTGCTCTTACAGGTATAGGATGTTGTTAGCATTCTACCATCTCTATTATGACTGGGAAGGGAATAAAATGCAAGAATCCTTTCAAATACCCGATGTAGTGTTTTTTGAAAAGCAAATCAATGTGAGTTAATATGAAAAAAGAACCCTAGTAGCACATTCTTCCCTAGAGATCAGCTGACGTGTCCTTAAATTTGGGAGTTTGCAGAGAATAGCATAAGGGAATGTGTTGAACTAAAATTTTAAAGGAAAAAAACCTAAATTTATTTCTTGGAAGTATATTTATTTGTAGATTGTCTTTTTAATTTTTTTCCTTTCCTTTTTTAAACAATAGCTGGATATTCTGTTGTACTTCTTGGGGGTAAAATTTAGGCATTTGAAGATTCTACTATGAAGGAAAAAAATAAATCTTTGTTGTCAGTCACAGTCAGTGCAGGTTTACTTTTCCCAGGATATTCTCTAGTGCATTGACCAATGCAGAATTTAAAATTACAAAATTCATGGTGCTTCTTCTACTGTCTTTAATTATATTGGCTAATTTTTGTACAGTGCTTTGAAAATGTAAAGTGCTGTATGAGTGCTAAGTATTATTACTACAATTATTCCCCCGGGAGATTATTTCACAGACTAATAGACCTCACAGTTAAGAAATATTTCTTGATCCTAAGTCTAAATTTTCCCTTTGATCAGTTCCATTCCTTTTCTTGTAGCTACACCTCTTTGCCTCATCCTAAACAATTCCTTGGTATTAACATACAACCTCTAAATCTCTGTAGACAGTTTGCATGTATACTCTTAGTCTGTCTTTGTGAATTTTTGTTGAGATCTTGCTTCATAAATCCTCCAGCTGCTTAATCTTTTCCTCAAATTCTCTCTAGGTTTTCTTTTCTTTCCTTTCTGTTTTATGTAAATTCATTTATTGGGGGTTTTTTTGGTTTTTTTTTGGTTGCGTTTTTTTGTGTGTGTGTCTTTGTTTTGGCAGGCTGCAAATGTTTGCAGTATTTTTGAACATAGTTTTTATAAAAACCAGAACTGACTCCGTCCTTTTACTGCGTATGCAGCTCGAGTATACACATCTCAAAACTGCATCTCCTTATGTCCTTAAAAGAAATTCTTTTACACAGCAGTACAATTGTTCTCAGTGAAAATCTGGCTGGTGTAAAGGCAGGACGGGAGAAGGGATAGGGGTTTGCTTTTGAGTTCAGTAAGTTTAAGAAGTCCCCTCTCCTTGTTTTTGCTTTTGCAGTTTTCTCGAGTCTTGCTTTTCTGGTTTAAAAGCTCCTTGTTTCAGGAGCTTCTCTTTGCTGTGTTGCTTCAGTGAATGAGTACGGATTTTGTTCAGTAGTGAAGCTGCACTGCACTTTGTAATTACGCTTAAACACAAATCTGCTGTTGCATGGTATGATGGTAGAAAGTAAGAACATCTGAGGGGGAAACCTGGACTTCTGACGATTGCTGTGAAAGGCAGAATTTTAACTTCTCACTTGCTTCCCATCTAGCTGATTTCCTCTGTTCACTATTTCTGTCTGGAAGAAATCGGTAGTTAGAATAGAATTCATTTTGTAATGTTATCTTCATGAAGAAAGGAAAACTTGAATACCAAGTTAATGTGAGCATGTAGGCAGGAGACCATACATCTATTTTTCTTTTCAAAGCAGACAATATGATCTGAAAAATTGTCTTGCAATCCCTGTTTTTCAAAGAAATGGATAAATATCCTCTAAATCTACAGTTACAGTAAGTGGCACTGGCTAATGATTTGATTTGAGGATTGAAAGCGCAGTCTGGATTTACTCTTTGTGCATTAACGCAGGTCAAATGGACACAGGCTGCATTTTAAATCAGTAATGGAAGGCTGAAGCCTGCCTTAAACCAATCACATCAGCCTTACCCAAGACTGATTGATCCCAAGAGACTGAGCCCTGTGAGCATAGCTTTTATATGAATGGACTCTGTGCAGCCTGAAGTTTCATTCATAAAATGGATGCTGAAGGGGAAAAAAACCAACAAAACCAACCAAGAAAAAAAAAACAAACCAAAAAAAAAAAACCCAACAAAAACCCAACCAACCCACACACGCCAAACCCTGGAATGTCCATCTATGCGGAGCTGAAGGGTGTAGTGTTCCCTCAGCTGCTGCTTTTGCCAGTTGCCTTAAAGTAATGATTAATGCTCCTTGGCCCTGCCTGCCTGTAACCTGACACCATTTATGGCCTTGGTGTGTTTCTAATGTATAGTGAATGAGAAGGCTACATTCTCAAATCAGAAACATAAACAGGAACTGGTTGGTCTGAATTCCATTCAAATATGTCACTTCAGCCATGCAGTGTTTGTCCAACTTCAATTTTACAGGCAAGGGATGGGGCGGGGGAGAAAAAGCAACACAGACATTTTTGCAGTTAGATTACCAACAAAAGGAGCAAGGGAGAGAGCAAATACTGCTGTCTTTTGTTGAATTCAAAGGGAAACGATGTTTAAAATACATTTTACAGTTACTGAGGTTAATAAAAGCAAATACATGATTTTAAAGTATGCTCAAAAGATCAGCTCCATGTGGAATTTCAATTCAGAGCTGAATGTATGAGCCTTTGTTTTCCTGTTCTGCTGTATAAAAAGTTACACGTCGCCTAGACAGGCTGTTGACATCTGGTCTCAGAAAATGCATTAGATGTTGTCATAGATCTAAAAACCAAAGTTGTGGAAAGGAAGCTGTTTGCTTAAGGGTTGGGGTGTTTTTTTTTTCTTCTGTGTGTGTGTAATAATTCCACTTAGTCGTGAGCTCGTGATGCCAAACTTAGTTCTCTGGTAGATTTATGTCAAGTGTAAGAAATTAAACTTAAATTTTAATTAGCTGTTTTTAAGAAGGGAATGTGTATGTAGCTATGAGTGCACATACTTGCACATTGTTTGGGGTTTTTTCTAATTGCTGGTACAAATGCTAATGACAGATAAAATGATGAACAAAACCTTCACTTCTGAATGATTTAAAACTGTATAGTGATTTGGGAACAGAATGCTTATTTTTTGTGTGGATTTTTAGAGAAGACAGTGACTCCTGTTTTCACTTGTGTAAATTCAGTGCACCTACATTTATCATACTGAACCTGCTAATGAAAATATAATGCCAACTTTTGTACTGCCAGGGTTTTATCAATTTGTAGCACTCTGTTCTAATTACATAGCTTCTGAGGGGATAGTGCTTTTAACGGTGGCTCAACGCAAACCTGATTCACCAGCATTTGAGTTGTGAAATACACTCAAGGAATTCCTGTGTAGGGGAGTTGTCATTAGTACTAGTGTTTCTACCTGAATGGCTCTTTTTGGAGATGCATGTGAGTTTTAATCTAAATGTGTTCTGCAGATTTACAAAATCATAGGTTTCATGATGAAAAAGAATAATTTGGTACTTCATGCATTTTTCTTAGTTACGCCTGGTACCACCTTAGCCACTTGTTGCCATCTAGTTTGACGGATTGCCTTTCTTACCAAAAAAACCCTGTCTGTTTTCCAGTGATTTCAGTATTGCTCCCCACCCTTGAGCTGGTCAGAGCTTCTCTGTGGTGGTGAGCAGCTCTCTCCACCAGGAAGCTAAATGTGTTTCAGTGGTGGGTGATGTGCTACTTTGCAAACACTTTGTTGGTGGCTCTGGGAAATCCATGAACAGAAAAGTTACTTGCAGTGTGATTGCGATGTTTTACGTTTGAGGCCAAAAGTATGATGTGTTCTAGCTTGAACATTTTATTTTAAAAAGCCTACCTTTGTCTCTGCACTTGGTAAATATTTCTCCTACTGCAACAACCACCTCTCCATGTACCAGAGAAATGCTCTTAGTTGCTGAAATAGGAGCCAAAACCCATGTAATTACTTTTCAGACCAAAAGAACAATCAAGAATATTGTGTAGATTCAATTATCTTCTGCCAGTGGAGTCATCCTAAACTTTTGGTGAGCTGTTCCTTTGGGAGTAGTTCCTTATGGCAGGTGTTCTTAATATAACTTAGCTGGTAATAAAATATAAATTGGAGAAATAGGAGGGCAAACAGTAAGAAGGTTCCAGTTTTAGTGTCATCATTTTGTTTTATACCTGTAGGGAAGCAGACAAGTTTCACATACTGCTTTTGTGTTTGATGAATTTGAGCGCCCTGTTAGCAGCCTTGCTATGTAAGGCAGCTGGTCACCAGTACACCGTGCTGTTCACCTGACCTGCCATGCAGAGACTGAGGCCAAGCAGGTAGCTCAGCTTCTTTGCCCACCCTGTTTCAGATTGTACACACCTTCTAAGCCCCAGTCACCTCATCTCTCTCTCTGTACGTGCGCATCTGTAATGCAATACCTCCGTATCGCACTGTGCTTTCCTGACATGCACTGCATGTGGGTAGTGTTCTGGGCCTCCAGATCTTCAGGTGATGATAAAGTGAACTAAAAAGTAATTCAGAGTTAGAATGTAATATAACAATGTGTCCTTTAGTTAGGAAGGCTAGGTAAGGTGAGAAACAGGAACTGCTGAAGAACAAATCCTGGTTCACGTTTCCTGTTCCCGCTTTGCTCTGCTTCGTTCAGAAGGTAATCACTTCATCCTACAGCCCACAGAAACTACTTCTTCCCTGTGTCTCACCTGGCTAGGGATGTGGCCTGTGATAGTTCTTTGTGGGGTGTGATTGTGGGTCTGAAACTTAGTCCTTATCTCTGAAAAACAATTGGAAAAGAGGATTTAAGGATTCCTTTCCTGCTTTCAGTTATAAACGGCTAAGACAACCTAACCCTTTAAATTCTGATTTGATAATTAATATGAAATACTTCCTTACCAAGAGACCACTGAAGTGTCTTATTTGATAATGAAACATAGAAGCTGTGCCTGCTAAATTCAGTAGCAGATTTTTCTTGTCCTGAGGAACTCCAGGTGGCTTCTGCTTTGATGTATTTTGATTAAGGCACAGCAGAGTTTGTTTCCAGTATCTTTCTCAGTAAAAGTCCCAGATGAGAAGGCATTTCTGCAGTATCCAGATTACATGTAATTTTAAAACAACACCTACTGGGAAAAAAAATGGTTTCAAACCAACATGATATAAGGCCATATTCATTGTTTTCAGATGACTGCTATGTTGCTGTTAGCAATAGGAGCAATGAAAAATGACCTCTTAAGTATTCTGAATTAGTAATAAAATATAAAGTAATTTTTTATGCCTCCATATTTTTAGGTTGGTTGGTTTTGTTTGGTTGGGGTTTTTTTTGGTGGTCAGTTTGGGGATTTTGGGATTTTTGTTGTTGTTGTTTTTGTTTTATTTTGTTCTTTAGAGGGATTCTGCTCTTCCTGAGATGATGTAACTTTACAATATGAATTACTTCATTAAATGTCTGAAGTAAGCTTGTGTGTCCTAAATCCAGGCACATTTTTCTTCAAAGGCTACAAGGTGATAGAATGAGTCACCTCAGACACTAGGATCCTGCCCTGGAAGTATTTTATGCCTACTTCTGGCTTACTTGTTGTCTTGAAACAATGCTTTAAGGAGAAGAAAACATATAATTGCTCTGTAATTTCTGCACTAAAATGTTTTCTTTTGAAGTAGCTCCGTTTAGCTTGTAAAAATACTTCTGGGTCTTAGTCAAGCATTTAGTACGATTTAAAACTGTAATGCTAAATTTCATTGGTTGGACTTTTTATTAGATAAGGTAGAAATGAAAGCAGCAGGCAATTTAATTAGCAGTAATTTTTCTGGGCAAGTCATTACTTTGATGAACTTCAGAGCAATGTTTATGGCTCCTAATTAACCATGTTAGTCATTTGATTGAATAATCACTTTGGAAATGTTTCTACAATTTGATTAGAGTCTGACCCACTCTGATAGTCATAAATTAACTGATAGCACTTTAGGATAACAAGACTCAGTTACTTTACGAGAAATAAACTCTTCCTTGTTGTATTTTTCGGTCCTCTGTGGACTGTTTAAGCACAAGCTAACCCGTAGATTAAGTACTGTTGGTACAAACAATGCTTGCCTTAAAAAGACTCCAGATGTTAATTATATTTGACTTAGGAGCATGGGAGATGAAACCCCAAATTGGCTAAAAACACAACTTCTTGGATGCACACATGATTCTTTATTCAGTATACTCTGCAGTATCACTTTGTAGGAGTGCAGTTCATGAGTCAAAAAGGGTTTTGCTGCCAATACTAGTGAATTTTTACCTAAAATAGAAAGTAGCATCTGTTTCAGTTCTACAACTTCCTCCTTTTTTTACGTAAATTTTTCCATTCTCCTTAAAATGCAATCTACTTGGTAACATGAGTGATTCTTTGCAGGTGAACCACTACTTGTAGCCTTGACTTCTTGCCTACAGAGCTATGTTTGACTGGGATGATCACTGAATCACTGATTCCTGTGGTTGCTCGGCATAACTGCCTGAGACGTTAGAGATTCTCGAGGCCTGAGCGGGCAGGCACTGAGTGTTTCATTGAGAGAGGAGGTAATAAAGAGTTCAGCACAGATGTGCAAGAGAGACCGTGGACTGTTAGAGGAAACTTATTATTACTGCCCTGTGTTTCACTTGTTTTGTGAAGTCAGTGGAAAACCTCATTTTCTTATCCTGCCAAATCTTTGATACTTATCACTAGTCAGTGAACAGTGAAATTTGGAATCACAGTCTGAAAGAGTATGTAGGCAGTGTTGGAAAAATAATGTCTGCTCTTTTGACCTCTGCATCCCTTAAAGAGTTACAAGTTACTGGTAACAGATTGTGTAGCTTAGGGTAGCAGTTTATCACAAGATCAAATAGACTTCGTTAAGGAAGACTTTTGATATCCAAGAAGTGGGTTAAACATGGTCTAGAAGGGCAAATGTTGTGTATTTCTGTTTGCAAGTCCCTGTGCACAGTATGTGGCTACTCGGGGACAGTGCAAGACATGCGGAAAAAATAGGAAAACATTTGAGGAACACCATCTTCATTACTTCTGTTTGGTTTTGCTCATGCTTCTTACAGATTTGAGTAGAGGTGGGGAATGGCAAATAAATGTCTGTTTTACTTAGAATGTGTGCATTAATTTCCTGGGGGGAGGGGGGGAGGAGGTGTGCCTTTTTTTGTTTAAGGATATACAGGTGGAGGGAGAAATTGATGCATCTGAATTGCTAGATTAAATGCTTAGCAATCGCGGAAAATTTCATTAACCCTTCCAATCCTTAACCAGAGTCTAAAAAGCAGTATCTTACTCTAAATTCACTCTTAACATTCTATGAGTGGAGAGTCTGTAAGTCTCCGGTGTGGTTGTCAGGCTTTTCTGTATCACTGATAAAAAATGTTAGGTTGAATTAGTTACAAAGATAGATATACAAGCACAGGGTTTAAAATATTTTTACTGTTTTGTGTGGGTTTTTTGGTCTGTGAGTGATGTAAAGTGTAATTGTCATGGGTGTCAGCTTTTAGCAAAGTTGGTTACAATAAGGGTTTGAGTTCAAGTACCTATGTTAGATGGGATCTATGATTCTCACATTATGATTTTCTTCTCTGCTGTGCTTTGTGCGTGCTGCTCTGAAATACTGACCATGTGTTGACAGGTTCCCTCTCGCTATAACTTGCATCCTTTTTGTTGCTCTTCTGCCTGCAGCCTGTCTCATTGATAACCTGCACACTTTTAATTCCAGACAGTCTTTTGATTAGCTTTGTCATCTTCTCCTTTCAGAAGTGCCTAGCTGCCATTCCATTTACATGAGGCAAGAAGGCTTCCTGGCTCACCCAAACAGAACAGAAGTTAAGTTTCCTATTATGTATTGCTTTTGTACAAGAGAAATGTAAAAAGTTAAAAAGCCTGGAGGGATTTGGGGCTCACTGGTTTAAGTCTGCTGCTTGGAAGAATCGCATCATCTTTCTTTCCCTTCCTGGTCTTGAGTTTCTGATGCACAGATTCTTTTGTATCTTCTTTCAGTGTCACAGGTTGTTCAGGGTAGTAGCAATTTTACTACAAATTTGCTCATTCTGCTTTTCAAGGCCTCTAGCAGTTGAAAGGAAGAGATGCTTAAAAATTTGTCCTTTTCACCTATTCTGCGCAAATGATATTTTCCAGACTACTGGTGTGACAGGCTCAGTTAACTGTGAAGTAGTCCATTTTATACACTAAATTCAGGGAGGGTTTTTCCCTTTGTTATGAGTTTTTCAATGTTTTGGTGCTGCTTAGGCCCAAATTGTACAGCCATGTGATACATACCAAAACTCCCAGTGATTTCAGGAGGGCATAGCATTAATAATTCTGACTAAAAGCACTTTATTAAAAATAAGAAAGCCAATAGAACTAAGGAAAAATGACCACTGAAAGAGGTGGTACCATCTCCACTCTACTGCTTAGGTGTGTATTTCTTGTCAATATGTGACTTTTTGTTTGTTTGTTTGTTTAGGGTTTATTTGTTTTTCTTCCAAGGGGCAAATTTCACAAACATGAGGGAAATTAGTTTTGAGATTGATGAGAATTCAGACAGATGTATGAATCAAAGTCCTCTAGTAGGACTTCATTCACTAGTGAAAAGATACAGATGGAAAAATAACAAATCTGGCTAAAAGCCCAACTGCTTCTGGGGTGGAATAAAGGCAGAAAATAGAAATAAAAGGTAGCGATTAACAAGGAGGATGAAACAGGAGATGGAATTTTAGAACAGTCTTGGTATGTAATATTATATGAAATATAGAAGCTTGATAAGGGAGATGAAAGGCATCAGGGAAAAATCCACAAACTTCAGGGCTAAGGTCAACAGATTTGCGTTTTAATCACAGCACAGGTAGGGGAAAAGCCATCTTAGCCATGTTATGCACTCATAAGTACTTAAAGGTGGTAGCATTGTTATGAATGATGTAGAAAAAGCATTGATGTTCCATAAATATTTGTTTTCTGTACTTGGATATTGGTCAACATGATTTTATGGTATAAAGGTCACGTCAAATCTGATTCTGTTCTTTGCTGAGATTAAAAATTCGATTGATAAAGATACTTGTATCATATAGTTAGACTTTTTATGGCATTCAATTTGCCACTGCATTACATTCTGATTAAGAAGTTAGCACAAAGCAGTATCAATAAAGTACACATTAACTACATTAAGACCTGGCCAACTGACAGACCTAAAAGTGGCTGTCACTGGACAATCATCTCTGAATGGATTGTTTCTATTATATTTCTGTGGGAATTGATACCAGGCATGTTGCTATTCAACATTTTCAGTAAAGATATGGAACAAAGTTAATAGGTAACTTTATGGCACAAAGACAGGCAGAGTGGTAAAAAATGGGCAGGACAGGGTAGTCACACAAAGCAATTTGAATTGTTTGGTAACATGGACACCTTAAATGAAATGATTTTTAATATGCTGAATGTAGACCAGGCCTATGGAACCGGGAAACAGTATGTTGGAAAAAATGATTCTGAGATGGGCCTCCTCCTCTTAGGCTCCACAGTGGGAAACCAGCCCAACCAAACATTGCAACCGTATGGCAAAAAGGCTTTCTGTAATAATTGCACAGTCAAAAGGAGGGTCACAGGGAGGCAGGAGAGGAGGGAGATGTTTTGTCTTGCTAAGTAGCACTGGTGAGACTGATACTGGCACGCAATGCAATTCTGGTTAAGCAAAACATTAAAATAATGCTGAAAAGTAGGAGTGTGTACAGAAGAGAGCGCTAGAAGGAATGCAGGGTTACAGAATTTTACAGAATGATCTTAATTGGAAGAAACATCAAGGGGGGTGAATTCTGTGAGTGTGAGGAGGAAATACCGAGTAGGACTTTTTTAGTCTCTCAGGGAGAAGACCTGCAGGAACAAATGGTTAAAAGTCAAAGCCATGCTAGTTCAAACAGGAAATGAGACAAACATTTTGGAATAAATCATAGAGAAAAATGGGTGCTTTTTCATTTCTGCAGGTGGAGATTAACAGTCTTTTGGAAATGCACACATTAATTAAACACCCCTGTAATGGGGCCAAAATGTTGTGATTGGGCAGTGTGTAAAGGATGTGGGATATTAATCTGATTCCTTTATGACTTAGTGTTCCCTCTGGCATTAAGCCTATGATCTCTTCTTTCTCCATGCTTGTTTTATATAAACACCTCTCTCTTTTTAACTCACAGGCTGTATGTATGAAAAGGGACCTAGGCAGTTTTATGATGACACTTGCGTTGTTCCAGAGAAGTTTGACGGTACGTATGAAACATCTCTGTCTTTTTCTTGCACATGGGGATGAAGAAGGAAGAGATGAGGGACTTTTCTCTGTTGCTGATCAAAAAAGATCAGTAACGTTCCAATTTAGGATTCCGTAACACACCATTTGTGGTGCGCCCAACCAAAGCTGACCTTTGTCTCTTGAAACCAAAGTTTTCTCTTCTATAGGATGTCATTCTGCTTTCACCAGTGAAGGATGCTGTGTCAAGAGTTGCAGCAGAGGAGCTCAGTTCCTGTGCTGTTGAGAAGTAACAGGAGGATTTCCATTGCACTGATGATCACATACCACTTGTTGTTTGAGATTTAATGAAAACTGTTCTTATAATTAACAAAATGGTGAAGAAAGCAACAGCTTTGATTTTAGTGAGGATTAAACCTTTTGTCTTGCTGTCCGTGAAGTGATGAATAATGGGGAGTGAGAGTATAGGGCATTTCTGTGTTGGTGTCAATGTATTTGCACTAGGTTAAACATTGTACTAGTCGTTTATTTTTCAGTGAGATTGATAACAAATCAATGATCTTTTCACAACACTACCATTACAAGATACTTTTTTTACAAGAGGGATTCTGAGGTCAATTAAAATAAATGGCCCAAGTTATCCTCAGTTACTCTGATGTAGAATCAGTTTCCTGGTGTAACTCAGTTGATTTCAGATTTATTTCATTATAGACAAAGTAGATGGACTAAGTATTTCTTTCTGGTGACTCTCTAAGTCTGCAACTTTGGGAAGTAATTTGGAGACCAATTACTTAAATTTGCTAGAGTGGCTTCTTAGTATTAGTGTATGTATGTCCAGCTTTATTTATTTTAGCAGGAAAGATTAGATACTTTCTGATAAAATTGTGAACAGCTGTCTGACCATAGCTGAAAGTAGAGCTGAGGAAATCTTGGGGCTTTTCTCCTGCTTTATTTTGTTTGTTTTCCCCTGAGAATCACTTACATGGATTACAAAACTATTGTATATCTAGTAGCATTTGTTGTGTTTGCTAAAGAATGGGAGACTTTAAAATGAAAGTAACGCAAAGAATTAAACATTCCTCAAACAGAAGAATCACATGCATTTCGGGGTTGACAAGGAATGGCAAGAAATAGAGGGTTTTAAATAATATCAGACGTAACTGAATATTGCTTTAATCCATTATTGCATTGTCACTGGATTGACACATTCACTGAAAAGGTGATTTATTGAAAGACTACGTTATACCCTGGCTTTGGAGTGGATGATGGTTTTTCTTTTCTTCCCTTTTTCCTTTTCTTTTCCTTTTTCCTTTCCTTTTCCTTCATTTCCTTTTCCTTTTCCCATTTTCCATTTTCCTTTTCCCTTCCTTTTTCTTTTCCCTTCCCTTTTCTTTTCAAAGCACATCATGTCAGGTTTCTTTCTTCCCTAAAAATGATTGTGGACCTGATCTGTTTTCAGTACCAGTGGCAAATTTGTATTTACTTTTATGGGAATGGAATCAGACCCTGTACTACAAGAAATTAAAACTCTTCAGGAGTAGCATTTGTCTGTCTTTGTTGAAAATCCTTTTTGTTTGTTTGGGTTTTGTAAAGGGATGGTAATAAAAATGGAAAAGAAATACAAGTAAGAAAAATGAATGTTTGGAAATACTTGTGTGCTTGCAAAGCAAGCAGCCTGCTGCTAGCTTCTAGTACTGTCCATTGAGAGAACACCTTGTACTCTAGAAGACTGATGTTGTGATACAAATATGTGTGTTTATACTTGTAGCATGATGACTTCTGAGAAAAAAATAGCAGATAGTGTCATGTTTTGGCCAGTAAAGCAAAAGTGGGATAAACCAAGGACTACTACTGATGTTTCAGAAGTAAATTCTCAGCTGCTTCATTTGAAATCAAAGATCATCACAGGCAAAGAATCTGATCCTCTGTAATAATGCACTTACTCTCTGCACATTGCTTGGCTATCATTAAAAGAAAAATCCTGACCTTGAAAAAAATAGCCTTTCAGAACTGGAACTTGAACTTCACATAAACCAAAAAGCTTTCTGTTGATTTATTTGTTTTTCACATCTGTTGACTCGATTTTCTTTCCTGATCACAAAAGGAAATGCTTCATTTTTCATATTGCTATTCTTACTTTCACTACATTGGTCCATTCTACAATGGCCATCAGAGCATCCTCATGTTGTGGTTGAATGTAAAATCCTGGCTTTTTGTATTAAAAAGATCACGCTGCTTATTGGAGGATACTGCTGTTCTGATAGTTGAAATGAGGAGTTTTACTGGCACATCAAAGAATGCTGTCATTGTGTGCAGAAAAAAAAACTTTTTCGCTTCTACATCAGACCTTTCAGCTGTTGTTGTTTCATGAGTTGTTTAGTATGAATATGATTTAAAAACAACAGAGCCACAGTATGAAAGCAGCAGGATGGTTTATCATTGGCAGTTTGTGGAACAGCTAGCAGAATATTATTATTGGTTTTGAAATCTTCTCTGGACTTGACATTTTACAAAAATTAACTTACTGCTTTTCAGGGGGAATAATCTAATATGTATATATTAGTAAAAGTAATATGTGCTTATATGTAAGTCCAGTATGCCACTGAGGAACCAGCATATCTTCAGGATTTGCATACCTATACATAAAGCATATGCTGTTTCAGTCCAAGTCAAATACTTTGTCAAATTTTCCTTACAAGCATTTGCATGCAAAAGAAGTTTCACTCGATAGGATTTTGCTGCTTTATGAAGCATACATTACATTTCCAAAACTGGGGCTTGTGCAAAGTATAGTGCACAAACGCAGTTCTTCAGACATTAGAGTTGCTTACAAAAATAGTTCATGCTCTTTTCAGATAGAGGATATTGCAAAATGGTTGGCAGGTGAGATTTGCATGTATCAGAAGTAAATAGGGATAGGCTTAGAGAGACTTCCATAAACCATGACTGGATTTAGGTAATTTTTAGTATATTAATATGCTATTGTGCGAGTGTTTACTATTTACAGCAGACAGAGGAATGTTGCATTTGTGGGTGGCTGGGTAGTAAGAAATCTTGCCCTCTGCTTTATTAAGCCTAATGTTTGTTTTGGCAGTTCATCTGACAAACCGAGAGATGATGCTTTTTGCACATTGCTCATATAACGTTGTTGCTTTCCTGTGCAGGTGATGTCAAACAGGAGCCAGGCATGTACCGTGAGGGACCCACATATCAACGGCGAGGCTCGCTTCAGTTGTGGCAGTTCTTAGTAGCTCTTCTTGATGACCCATCAAACTCTCACTTCATAGCGTGGACTGGCCGAGGCATGGAATTCAAGTTGATTGAGCCAGAAGAGGTGGGTTAGATGGACAGCATGTCCTGATATCCACTGCCCCATCCTGCAAATTTAATAGTGCTCCTTCAGATTTAGACCTTCTTCCTCCTGAATATTTTGCTTGAGTAGCACTTCAGAAGGGTGGCAGAAAGGGCTGGCAAGAGACAGTTAGGACAAAGGTGTGTTTAAGCATAGGCTTTATTCCTAGTCCCACAAAATAATCAAAATATTGCAAGTACTAGGGTTACAAAATACCTGGCATTTTTGGGGCCCAGATTTTTGAGAACTTAAGGGGTAGAGCTGTGTTCCAAAAGCCTTTGAAAACTTGTCTCTGAATAGTCTTTGTACATCAAATATTCTTCAGTGGGAAGATGTGGGAACTTGGAATTTCTAGGCTGTAGAGTGAAAGACCACAAGTCTGACAGATGGCAAAGGAGGAGGTTAAGATCATTAGGCAATAAAATCCCATCAAAATGATATACCCCTTCCACCTCTTTTCAGAGTCTTCTTCAGAGTCTTCCTGCTTATATGTATCGTTAGATTGTTTAGTGCACGTTTAGATCCTAGGCTTGCAAGCACTCATGCACATGCACAGTTCTCCTGATCCATGAAGGACTTGTGGGGTAGATAAAATTACTTGTATTAGTGAATATTTGCTGAAGTATGACTTAGTTCACTTGTGTGATAAACAAGGATAAATCGAACATTTTATTACATAAATTTTTATTTTTTTTTTTACCTAGGTAATATTATGTAATCTACCCTGTGTTCTAAACAGCCATGTTTAGAACATGGAAACAGCCATGGAAACTGTTGGAAAATCTGGTGTGCATGAATTTTATTGTTATAGTGATTTGGAAGATTTGATTAGGGCTGTCAAAAAGCAGTTATCATTCTGGTTTACTTTTTTCCCCTCAGACAGGGTTAGGTAATAGAGGAGACCACAGCAAATTTTCCATCAGAATCCCCTCTGATTTAGAGCTGCGTAGGAAGGTTTGGGGGTGTAGGGCTATTGCTGCATTCTACCAGCTATTTCTGCCGTTTGCCATCCATCTGCTGGCAAAAGCAGCCTAAATGCTTTCTTGCATTTAAGTTACATCATTTGCTAACAGTCCTAAGGGCATAATAGAGTAGTTGGGGATGGCAACAGGACTGATGTCCCTTTCCTTCCTTCCCTGGTGTAGCTGAAGGTCAGGTTGCTGCAAAAACTCCTGTACTGACTCTTGTTTGTCAGAGCATCCCCTGTATTAGTGATAGTCACCATGGCAGATCCTAGCATTGTGCATCTGAGGATTTGACCACAGAACAGTCTCTAGTCGATTTGATACCGAAACTTTGCTGGCTAGTTTGCAGCTTTAGCAGGCTACAGGGACTTAGTTGTGTGACTTGGCCCAGAACAGAGTGAAATCTTTGGAAAGGCTTCTGCTTGATTTTGGTGAATGAGGTATCTAAATTTTCCCCCTGCCCCAGTCTCAGTAACTTTTTTACCCTCTTAGTTTTATCTTGTCTTTAAGATACGTCCATATTTTTTTCAAGATTCAAGAGACTTACTGAAAAATGGTTTCCAGCAGATGGTGCAAAAACTTTAGAGATTTTTATTAGCTAAGGAAGAGAAACTAGCAAAACAAAACCCTAAGTTTTCCTTATTATGTAATTTGCTGGAGAATTGAATATTATGACTTAAGTTAACCAGATTATCTGCTTGTCTGACTTTGTAGTAGTTGCTTTGTGCTTTTGAGCAGCACTGCATCCAAGATCTGGAGGAGGCAGGCTACTTGAAACTTGCCTTACTGCTGTGTGCTCTTAGGGGAGTACAAAGGAGCCTAAGTGGTTTACATATGAATGTCATGGATCTGACAGAACCTGTCAATTAAAGTAGGAATGGCCTATGGGAAGTTGCACACTTCTGTTGGTTGCCAAGTGTAAACTGAGGGGAAATCAAAGAGCTTGTTGGTTCAGCTGTGGCAGGTTAGGATGTCAGTGACATGACCTTCTGCTCATCCCATCCCTTTCTGGAGGTTTATGCCCTTGTAGAAGGGGTGTCAACAAAAATGAATATGTATCAGCTCTTTGAGCACCATAGCTCATTCAGAAAGTAGTTAACTCTCAACTGTGGAGGCTAAGAATTGGGAGTAGGTCCATTTACACTGTCTTGTTACAGGGACAGCAGCCTTCAACAGGAGGGTGTGATGGCAGGCTAGAAGCTGGAATCCAGTGCAGTTCAGGGACAGGAAGACTCACCGAGACTACTACTGGAGCTGCTTGCTTATTTAGGAATGTCAAAATACCACACACTATAGCATATTCTTGACCATTGTTTTGTTGTAGTTAACTTTGCTGCTTATTAATTTATTATGCAAGCCCTCTGTGTCGGGGACTTTTAGGACTCTGATTAATGAAGAAAAAAATTTGGTAAGAGTAAACAAAGAGTGATGTTACAAAGATGAATAGGTGAATCAAGATTATGTATCTAGGCCTAATCTACAGCTGCAGCAAGTTGACATAGCTGGAGGTATGTTTCAATACACCTTTAACAGCTGAAGTTAGCAGAGCCATTGCTTACATAAGTCTGAAAAGCTGCACCACTGAAAGGAAATAATGCTTTCAAATGAAATTTTAAAAATTAGTGTCTAGATTGAGATAAAACTCATAGATTTTGCTGTTGTTATTTAGTCCACTTCAATTCTTGGTGCTGCATGTCATCTGTGGTTTGCAGCAAAAGGCTCCAGAAACCTATGGGAAAGTTTCCTAGAGTAGTCTGCAGAGAAGCTGCTTAGCTGCTCTCTCCTTTTTCCAGAGCTGTATGCATATGCACCTCTCAAACATTTTTATAAAATGTGCTTAAAGAGTTCATCAGCTCTGACATTTTTTTCCCCTCTGGTGACATGATAGTCGTTTGTACAGCCAGTAATTGAAATGTCACCAACAGCCAATTATAATTTCAGATGGGGAATAAGCAGTTAAGCTCCTTAAACAAAAGGTTTCTTTGTCCAGAACTACCTTTGGCAATAAAACAGGAAGCGTAAAGGCAAGGAGAAATCATAAGTCAGAGCAGAAGGCATATTGTTCTTCATGGACTGGCGTCATGAGTTGCTTGCAACTCCCTTTTTATTTTATTTTTTTTCCTTTCTTAAGGGAAATTATACAACTGCAACTATGAATTTTCTATCCTGTTCTTTACACTACCATATAGTTGTTCCAAGCGATTATCCTTGCATCTTCTGATAATTCATTTTCTTTACTGAAGTAATATTTAAGAGTGGGACTTGGCTTTTGACATGTCTCTCCTAATAATCTTAACATTGCTGTCGTTCCAAGTACAGTCTGTATTAGTTCATGAACTAAGTGTGTATGCATGAGTGTTTAATATAACTTAGTGTTCTGACAGCAAAGATAACACAGGAATAGTACAATTATCCAAAGAAAATTTTTCATCTATCATGAAGGTTTTCTAGTGGAATTTGATAGATAATGTTATATCATCTTTTTACATAGCTTTATTTTTTATTGGTTTTCTTCAGTAAAAACAAACACACATACACTACACACACTTGCAAATAAGTAAATCTGCTTCAAGTCTAATGAATGGCCGTGTGTCCAATTAAAAATCATAGTAGTACATGGGAAATTCAGGTCATGGCAACCTTTTCTCCTGTGTTTATTCATTGCACCTGCAGGGTTCCCTCTCCTCCATCCCCAAATAAAGTATCTGATGACAAGATCTGCTTATTAAATGCATTTAACAAATCATTGCTCATCCATTTTTGTGGCAGGTGGCACGTCGCTGGGGGATTCAGAAAAATAGGCCAGCTATGAACTATGATAAACTTAGCCGATCACTTCGCTATTATTATGAAAAGGGAATCATGCAAAAGGTGAGTATCTAATTTTGTATTAAATTTCACCAGTGTTGCACATTAATACATATGTCAGTTTATGAGGAGTACTTGTAACTGCATTGCTTAGGTGGGTTTTTAATCTATTTAAGCAAACACTAAGCTTTTTCACCTACCAGGTCCAGTATATGCATGAAGATAATTTATTCTATGTAAAAAATGTCTGCGGTTTTAGTTTACACAATGCACATCATGATTATAGGGAAAGAGGGAACATTCAAAAATAACCAAAAGAGCTTCCTCACACCTGGGAAGGGCAAACAGTAGAGTATGGTATGAATCGTGTTTTGCAGATCTAAATTAGCTGCCCAGTGCTTGGGTACTTTAGTAAGTGTAAGATAGAAGAGAAAAATGATACCTATTAACATACCAAATACTTTAATATTTTACCAGTGGTGTTGTAATAATACCATTTTTAAGTGGAATTTAATATTTTATAATAGGCTGAATTATGAGAAATATTTAACAATAATTTAAATGCAGTGGTCTGGTTTTTCTACTGTAGCTTGACAATTTACATGTATGTTTTAAAATTTTCTATGTGGTACTGTGTAAATTGCCTGAGAAATCAATAGGAGAGACTTGTCTGCTGCATCTACAAAAATGGCAGGTATCATCAAAGATCATACTGAACACCTTTTACTGTAAAACTTGTTCCATATCCTTTCACATTAGTTTTGGGACCTGTGATGACTAACATGTTTAAACCTGTCTTTTACCAGTTCCTTGAATGGAAACAATGCTTTTGGCTCAAGGTACTGGGCAACTTTTTCAGTAGGTTTTGTGAAATCTCAGTTTGGAGTTGCCTATTACAAGTCCTCTTGCTTTGACTATGGGATCATTGTAGTGCTGTCCTTTTTCAATATCCAGAATTTAATTTGGGACTACCCAGGAGTCAGTCTGAGCTAGTAGTGGCTTACGGTACTCTCACAGCATGGTGTTTCATCCATTTTTGTGTGCCACATTGAGTCTTTCTAAAGTGGACTGGAGACTTGTGCCGGTCAGGGAGAAGCATAAACACTTGATTTTTCTGGGTGGTGCTTCACGCAGAGTTGTTCCTTGCTGCAAGTTACAGCTCCTTTGCATAGGCAGTTGTGCTGGCACAGTTCAAAGGTAGCGCAAAGGGAAGGATAAGTAGCAAAGAGAGTGAAACAGGTTGAAAAGATGGGGATGGGAATAAGGCTGATAATGCTGCCCAACCCACACATCCATCATTTAATATGGAAATTTTACAAGTACTTCTGACAGCTAGCTTGCTACCTCTTAAACTAGTACTTTATTATCTACAAGAATGCATTTAACACACATTTTAAAAGCTAGTTTAGACGCTTATTTTCTGACATACCCTGGGATCACCCTATCGGGCCAGATAATGTATGATAAAAAGTAATGGTGGTTGCAGATTCATAGCAGGTTTCTTTACTGCAAGGTTTGTATACACATTTTTTCCCCTTTTGGTTTCAGTTAAGCAATGGTAACAGGTTATGCAAATGTGCAGTTTCCAAATGCTGCCTTCAGTCTGTCAAATTTTCTGACATTAATTTGATAAAAAAAATTCTACTGCAGATATACCCTCTACCAAATCTTTATATTATTTGTAGAATAAAGAAGCTGAAAATTTAAGGGGATGTTTCAGACTATTTTGCACCTATAAGAATAGAGTTAAGTTTGCAGCACTTTTGCCATTCATTTCCAATGACATGCTGCATGGAGTTGCAAGAAGCAGACAATGTGATCTTTATCTTAATTTTAAAAAACCATGAGCATGCAACATGGTTCATCTTTTTGAATGTAATTCTTTACTTAAGGTACTTGATAATAGTCTATGTTGACTTTTTTAAAAAAAAACCAAAACAATTCTGTAATGTTTTTGTAATTCTTTAGCTTTTAGGAAGATGAAGTACAGACATTTAGTGCTATTTCTGAGTAAGGGAAAACTTGAGAATCTTTGGAGAAATTGCCCCTCCATAAGCAAATCCAAATGTCCCAGCTTTGCATGAGCAATTGCTAAGTACATATTAGTCTACGTATTTGCTTACACTGTCCCTGTATAATCAGCATGCACTATAACGTAAGTGCTTTTATATGTAAGTATGAATCAATCTTCATAAAGCAAAATTCCGATCTCTATCATGCAGTGTGTTTCTTTTTTCCACTTTGCACATGGAGCGTTGGACTTAGTCATTTTATTTTGCCACTGTAGTCACAATTTGTTTACATTTTCCAATTATAACAGTTCCATTTGTGGTTAAGTATAGGAGATGATTGCAAGCAAATGTTTAGAAGTAGAAAACCTAGTCCATCTTCCAACAGGATATCACATGTGTCAAAATCAAGAGTGATCTGCGCAGTCTACTTCTGCAGATCCCTATTGTCTTTGCTAGGTCATTGCCTTACCAGTTCTGCTCTCGTATTATTGTGTAACAAAGGTGATTTCTTCACGAGACTGTTGAACTCTGGGTTGCAAAACCACAAGGGCTTACGCTGCACCTGTCTTTCTTCTGTTGTCCTAAGGTGGCTGGAGAAAGATACGTCTACAAGTTCGTTTGCGACCCTGAAGCGCTTTTCTCCATGGCTTTTCCAGACAACCAGCGCCCCTTACTGAAGACTGACATGGAGCGCCACATCAATGAGGAGGACACTGTTCCTCTGTCCCACTTTGATGAGAGCATGGTCTACATGCAGGATGGTGGCTGCTGCAACACCCACCCTTACAACGAAGGCTATGTCTATTAATAAGTGACAGTGAAGGGGATGTTTTCCCCCCTCCCTTACGCTTCTCCTCTTTCACAAGACCCAGAGGAAAGCTGAATCAGCTTCAGTTTGTTTTTTAAATAGTACACTAAAAGGGGCTTTTCCTGTTGCATTACTCCTATGGTCTGCCATGGACAGCGCACTTTATTTGAAAGGGGAGGGTTGGAACCTAAACGTCATTCTGTGTAATAGGAGGAAAAGGGTGGGTTTGCATTTTACATAAGTTTGGGAAGGGAACATACAGGTTCTAAGTACAAAAAAGCTATATCATGTCTGTTTTTGTTTCATATCAGCATAAGATATTGTACATTTTCTCTGGGTATCCATAGTACAGTTAATTCTCATTGTGCAAAATAACCACTTTATGATGGTATCAGCACAGCATGCCTAGGGCAATTGTTTCTTGCCATTCTTAATTGTCTTTTTTGCAGTTATAAAGGAGAAGCAAAGTACCACAGCATTTAATTTAGAAGCTCTCAGTGGCAGACATTGCACCTTGCCTCTGAAAGCAACTAGATATCTTGAGTGGTTTTCCTTTTTCTTCTTGGTTTTGGGGTTTGTTTCTTTGATTTGTTTGGTTTCTTTTTTTTTTTTGGTATCACATGACAGAGTGGCCATAAGCACAGTGACTAAGCAGCAAAATCCCTGACTTGACACTGCAAGCTGCATGCCATATCTGGTGCCACAATGCTATACATATATGGCCCGTGCTATGGCTTAGACCTTTCAGGATCCATTTGAAGGTAGCAATTACATGTGGTAGGCTTTCCGATGATCATGTCAGCATTAAATACAAGATCATGATCGGGAGGGAGAAAACATTTTGTATTCTTCCATTTCCTTTGGTACATAAATAAGTTATTTAATCAATAGGAATTAACTGTACTAAGTCACATATCTAATTATGCTGTTTAGACACAGCAAGCACTCCTTGAGAAAAATATCCAATACACTAAATAGGTACTTTAGTAATTTTTAGACACGGTACCCATTAATACGCATTTAAACCTTTTACTGCTGTGTTATGTTGATAACATATATAAATACTAGATAATGCTAATGCTTCTGCTGCTGTCTTTTTCTGTAATATTCTCTTTGATGCTGAATTTACTATGACCATTTATAAGCAATGCTGTAACTACAGGTAGCATTTCAGGACAAAATAGATGACTTGAACCATTTATTGCTTAGAAAATAGCTTACGCCATAGCTGTGCTATAAGCAGCTTTTATGCTCATCCACAAATGACTAGTAAGCTTCACCTTGCTAAGGAAAGCTCTGCAGAACCTTTTGTAATTTTTGGTGGAATGGAGACTTAGACGAACTGTCAAAGTATACCATGAAGTCGCTGTATGACGTTGTAGTGCTGGCACTGATGTTACCAATCAACTTGTTTTGGACACTAAATGTAAATGTGATCAGATATGCTCGGAAGACAATTTAAATTTTGAGGGATTTATTTTTGTTGTTGTTATTTTTTCAAATTGTTTTATTTTTTGAGAGGCGTCATCTTGAACACAAGCCACACATACTATTCTGTATGTAAAATGAGAGAAAAAAAAAAAAAAAAGCCCAGACAGAAACCCAAAGTTTTAAATATTTATGAGCACCTTTTCTGTAATACAATGTTTCCTAGTTTGAAGGGAGGGAGAGAAGGTAAGATCTGGATTTCTTCTTTTGCCCAATGAAATTTAAATAGGTGTTATGTGGAGTACTTCATTTTCCTGTATTCCTGAGAAGCAGGAGGAAAATGAATTCATAAACATGATACAATGAGAGTAATTTTCATCATAATGGATGGATTTCAAAGACAGTCCTAGGTGGTGGCTTAATTTTCCATCTTCTGTCAGTTAAGATACTAGTTAAGCTATGAATATTTTAATATGCAATTAATCAAAAGTAAAGTAGTAGTGGTCACTAGAAACCACAGATAAAAACCATCTGGGCAGGTGTTTAATTTACTCAGATCCATAAGACAACGTATTTTATGGGAGTGTTTGTATGCCTTAATATGTCATCCAATTCTGTCATCCGTAAGTCTCAATGGCACTTAAATTTTCAGTGATCAACCTAGAATCAGATGTCTAAAGTTAAAGTTAGCAAAAAGGAAAAGGGAAAAGGTTGAGTAAGATTGTTTTAAAAAAAATGTGGTTTCCATTGAAATAAGGTTCAAATGAAACATGCTTTGATGAAAAGTCCTTGGATTGGTTTTGGTTCTTTAATGTCAGCACGGAGCGCCTCTTGCCTGTGGCAGGATGTGGGTATTTGGGAATGGGGTTGGACAAAAATGGAAAAAAAAAAAAAAAAAGAAAAAAAAAAAGGGAGGAAAAATATGCATCAAATGTGTAATATTTAAGAAGAAATATATATATATCTGTATACGGTAGTGACTCACTGAACAAAACAAGCAATCAGACCAACATTACATGATCTTTCAGCAGAAGATATAAAAGTCTTTCACTGAACTGATTAACCCTTTTTAAAATGTACCTAAGAGGTTTATTTAAAGTCTGTTTTTATTCCACTTTTTTGTTTGTTTGGGGTTTTTTGGGGTTTTTTGTTTGTTTGTTTGGGGTTTTCAGGTAGAATAATAAATCTGGCAGCTGATTTCTGCAAGATTGTTGTGTATTGGATTCCTAACCATTTGGACTGGAGAGGCCCCTGCAGTAAGGTTCTTCTGGAAGAGGAGATGATGATCTGTTCTCAGTGCCTAGAATGGCTTCCTGTAAAATGTAACACACAAATAAAAAAAAGAGAAGTGAGGTGTATATACAATACAGGTGTATGTGTAGATGAGTTACATCCAGGAGTTAGATTGCCAAAGCATCATATTTGACAGACAAAAGGGAGGAGGATGGTGTATATAAATTTAGAGAAAGATTGATTACAACTAAGAACATGTATGTATTTTCACAGGGCACTTTAATACCCTTTTAATACCCTTCTGAATTGAATGTGGGGTGTTTGGGGCTGGGGGAGGGGTACTGGGTTTTCATTTAGTTGGTTGGAGCTTTTTTGATTTAGTTTTCAAGCTATGACACAATCGGAGGGAAAATGCAAGCTTCACCACTGTTTCTAGGAGTAGCTGTAATAAGAGTTAACTTGTGCATGTTTGCTTGAGTATCTTTTTGCCACCAAGAGCAGTGGGCAGACTAGGGTAGTGCTACTGTGAAGCAAATCTGGGAGGCATCACTGCAAGACCCACGCACTGTGGTACAGCTGTAGGTGCTTGTGTTTTCTCTGCTGTGACAGTTCAGTTGCACTGGTTGCTGAACAGAGGTGAAATTACATAAGGTCTTGGCATATCCCATCAGAATCCATTTGAGAGAGTTAAGATTCCAAGTTTAGGGCAATGCACAGATTTTGATGTAGAGATATGACTTCTCTTGTCAGAGAACTTAAGCCTTTTCTCGCTAAGGTCACACCTGTCTAAATTTCCCACACACCAACTATGGTGCAAAGCTTAACATTACATACTCTGAAAATGTGAATTGCATATGCTTGTCAGACCAAATCTGCCTTCTTTACTTACAGTTGGCTGCTGTGGTAACAAGAGGAAGTTAGGATATAGGAACATTAAGGATCATTTTTTCCAGTAATTCCTTGTGAAGAGCCCTTTGTTCCGAATCTTTCAATCTTTGGGATTCTCTAGTACCTGGGACTATTCCCCAGGGATTAGTGCTTAGAGTTTTATTGCCCTTGACATCTGACTGGTTTGGGCTCCAAATCCATCTTCACAGAACAATATCATATAGTAAATATTTTTGCCTTGCTTGTGGTTTTTGTTTGTTTAACAGCAGGAAATAGGTCAATGTGTGCAAAAGGTATTGTGAGGAAATCTTTGAATTGTTAATGGCTGTACCTTCACCTCTGAAGAACTTCAATTCACGTATTATGGGTAATAGCACCCATGAACAGCCCTATTCAGTGCTCACATTAACAGCACTGAGGACTTCTCCAAATAATCTCCTTCAGAGATGTTTTAGGAATCTTAATGAATATGGTATCTACCACTCTTAAGAATTAGCACTCTGAAATACCCCACTTAGTTCCCTGTGTAAGAGCCTAGAAGATTGATTTCTTAGTTACCTTCACTTGTTGGTTGGGTTGTTTGTTTTGTTGTGGGTTTGTTTGTTTTATGTTTGGTTTTTGGTTTTGTTTCATTTGTTGCTGGTGGGGGGGGTGTTGGTTTTTGGTTTGGTTTAGTGTGGGTTTTTTTAGCAGAAGCTACTCCACTTGGAAAGGAGGTAGAAGCTGGGAGCAGGTGCCTGTGCCTCAGAAACTTCAATTCAAATTCCCCTGCATTTTGCGAAGATACTGGAGCATCTGCAATACATAAATGAGCAATAGAAGAAGTCCCCCCGAGGGAACTAGAATGCATCATCTTCTATTGCTTTTGCTACAGGAGTGGTAATCTCTGGAAGATCAGGGGCATGGAAAGCTAGGGGCAGTTGCATTTTAAAATACAAGATTACCCAGAAGATGTCAGTCAGATCGCTACGAATCATAAATGCATGAGCAGAGCACTATACCTAACCACCCAGCTTTCGTGACTGTGTAGGTAGGTAAAGTTAACTTCAGGAGGTTGAAATATTGGTTTCCCCCTTGAACACCAATTTAATTTCTGTGGGAAGGAAATATCTGTGCCATCTTCTTATGTAATAGTCTGAAAATGTCTATGAAGAGTCTTGTTGACATTTTCCCAAAGAACTATTTTTGTGTGAAAATGACACCACAAACCACTAAAAGAAGGGGTAAATAAACTCCAAGAAGATATCCATGCATCATATTCTCCAAAACAATAGTGTTATTTACCCTAGAAATGTATCCTGTCTTTAATACTGCTGCAGTATTATTACATACTTCATTGGACTGACTTTAAAAGTATACAGCATGCCCTGAAGTTTTTGTTTTAAAATGGGTTTCCTGCTGTTAGTACAAGTTACAGGAAGGTACCCCTGAGGCAGGATCACAGTCAAGGATTTGGATCTTGTAAGCCATAACTCTGTGTCTTTGCTCTTGCAAAGCTCTGTGGGCATTTCTGCCCATGTCCATGCTTTTTAGTTGCCCGGTAGAGAGGTAATTGCAGCTATTGCTTGGGGTTTGTATTTTTTTTTAGTTTGTGAATAGTTATCATTGTTCTTTCAGGAGAAATGTCTCTAGGTATCTCTTTACACACTCTGGGTAAGGAGGTGGGTACTTCAGATCGCAATTAGCATTTTGCTGTGTAATCCACAGTACTGGCTATGGCAGTTCCTTGCTGCTGCCCTAAAAAGAAAAGGATAGAGGAGATATCATTGTTTTCTTTCACCCTCCTGTCCGTGATAGGACCCAACTGATCTATCTGAAGGTATTTTAAACCAATTCTTTACTCAACCATGATATTTTAATGAACAGTGTGCTCATTAGTTACTACAGTGGCACCTTATAGAAGCTCAGGTACAGAGAGTTGAGTGTTTTAGATGTACTGCAAAGGGCTCTCTACAGTGGCTTTCAGTCAGAGCCTTGCATGGGGAGTGGCATATGGCTACACGACCTAAATAGAGGCAGAAGGAGGCGTTTGCAGAGGCGCCAGCTCTTCAGAGCTTGAGACATTTGCTGAAATATGCAGTTAAGGCTGATGACTAGCTGGCCAGGGTGAGCCTGCCCTGGAAGACCTGGTGAGGAGCTCTGTGTGCATGTATAAAGCAGAAAGAGTGTGATCCCAGCATGCCAGTGTGAGGTACAGAGATGGGGAAAAAGTCTGTTGGGGGCAATCTGGCCCTACCAACTAGCAAATCCAGAGCTGATTAGTACAGGAAGGAGGAGGTTGTATGACCGATACAGTAAATCACAGAGATAATTATTTGAAAGACATGCTGCAGGAGAATCATAAGAAATGATGGAAAGTAATAAACTCTGTAAACAGTAGTGATTTTTTTAAGACCACAGTGCTTGTGGGAGTGCTTCAGGAAAAGGAAGATAGAAAATAGAACACAGAAAGGGACAATAATATTAGATGAGAACAACAGGAGTCAAATCATGAACTGCATTAGGAGATGTGGAAGATTGCAGTGTTTTAGATAAGGAAGGGACTAAGGTAAGTACAGGGTCAGTAAACTGAGATAAGAGCAAGAGAAAGAAAGTAACTGGAGGCAGTGTACTTTGTGGGCCAAATGTGTTAGGCTAGCAGAGCTGCACCAGGCATGTGTTTAGCCCCAGTAGTACATCCCCAAGGACAGGAATATCAGAACTGACTTTGAAGTGATTGTTGATAATTCAGTGAAACCATCTGCACAGGATTTGGTAGCTGTTAAAAGAGCAAACAAGATACTGGAATATGCAGAGAGTGTTCTGGGCTATAAATGTAGTGACTTTATTGTCCCACTGTATTAGAAACAAACAAGCAAAACCAGACTGCCTTAAAGGATAATGGGTCAGATTGTGCATTGGTATAAATCAGCTTTGTTTCCTTGAAGTCAGCTAAGTAGCTTTATGCGAACAGAATCTGTTTTTAGTAATGTGTATGCCTGCCTAGTATGGTATATACACATGACACTTTCACTTGTTACATAATTCGGAAAGATGTACAAATAATCAAAACCTGGGGCATAGCAGGAGACCGATAATAAAAGGCCAAATTAAATAAAAATGTATGTCTTCTGAAATCTACTGATGTAGTCAACTTGTTCCATTTTTGTATAAAGCTTTCTGCTGGAGCTCTATACATCCCTTTAATTCTTTCAGTGATCTTCTGTGGTAAATGCTGGCAGACCATGTGTTCTGGAGTCCCTACTACAAGTGGCTCAGCATTGCTATCCACAAAGGTGGCTGGGATTTGTAGGGTCAGGCTGCCTTCCCAGCTGGTCACAAAGATCATGTGGATATTTAGAAGTCTTAAGGAGTGCACTAAGCTTCCATCCATTCTTGGAACTAGCAGATATTAGGTACATTGCAAAACTAACCACAAAGGTTAGTCTTGCAAAGGAATTTCAGCCACTGCTCTGCTCCGTATTACAAGGCTCTGTGAGCCCAGTGATAAGGACTTAGGATATCTAAGTGTGTCCACAAAATCTTTCAAAAGGTGGTCAGTTGAATCAAGGCTTCTCTGCTTCCTGCAGGAGTGAAATGTGGAAAGGACAAAATGTGGTAAGACCTAGATTGCATCTATATAGAAATAAAATAGAGAACACATTTTCATTATTGCTTTAGAGTTTCAGTATGATGCTGCAGGAAAGCATTTATAGGAGCTGAGGCAGTCAGACATTTACTTGGAGCCCAGAATAGATGCTTACACCCAGAAAAGGACTGATAGTTTTATGCAGTGCATGCATGTGCCTGCTCAACATTCAAACTTTGTAATATTTTATGAGGTTCAAAACTGCCAAGTATCAGGTCCTGCACTTGGGCCACAGCAACCCCATGCAATGCTACAGGCCTGCAGAAGAGTGGCTGGAAAACTGTCCAGCAGAGAGGGACCTGGGGGTGCTGATCAACAAGCAGCTCAATATGAGCCAGCAGTGTGCCCAGGTGGCCAAGGTGGCCAGCAGCACCCTGGCTTGCATTAGAAATAGTGTCACCAGCAGGAACAGGGAGGTGAGTTTGGAGGCACCTCAATGCAAGAAAGACATCAAGGTGCTGGAGCCGGTCCAGAGAAGAGCAACTAAGCTAGTGAAGGACCTAGAGAACAAGTCTTACGAGGAGGGGCTGAGGGAACTGGGGCTATTTAGTCTGAAGAGAAGAAGGCTGAGGGGACACCTTATTGCCCTCTAAAACTACCTGAAAGGATGTTGTAGAGAAGTAGGCACTGGTTTCTTCTCACAAATAACTAGTGATAGAAAAAGAGAATGATCTAAAACTGCACCAGGGCAGGTTTAGACTGGACATTAGGAAAAAAATTTTTATTGAAAAGGTTGTCAGACATTGGAACATGCTGCCCAGGGAGGTGGTTGAATCATCGTCCCTGGATGTGTTTAAAAGCTGTATAGATGTGGTGCTTTGGGATATGGCTTAGTGGTGGACTTAGTAGAGAAGGGTTAATGGTTGGACTCGATGATCTTCAAGGTCTTTTCCAATCTAAACAATTCTATGATTCTATGAAATCTGGTTTTTTTGGTGTTTAATTCTTCCTCATACATAAAGGGATATTCTGCTCAGCTACAAGTTATCTTTTAGGCACTAGGATGCTCTACTTTTTAGTCAGAAAGCTTCTTTGTGAATCTAGCCTTAATGACTGAAGAAGCACTGCCACATAGGGAAAGGTTAATTCCTGGAACAGTGTAATCCATTAAACCGAGTAGTTTCCATGATCATGATCTAGCCTTGGGTAGATGACATAGCTTGGCTGTGGCAAAACCAGTCCTTGAACCTCAACTTGGCTTTATGCCAGCTAAATGTCAGGAAAGCATCTCCACACATCATATAACCTTCTCTTGCCCCACTGACCACTTCTACAGTTCTCAACCCCCCATCTAAGCTTATGGGAGACCTAGAAAGATACTGAGGGATACCATAAGAATAAGCAAGGTTTACAAGTGGCTTATTTATTAGCAAAAACTTAAGAAGATTCATCTTGGGACAAGTAGTGGAGAAGGAATAAAGTCAATGTCTATGACATCATGAATTGTTTGGAGAAGGAGAGTAAGGAATTAAAATTTACTGAATCTCATAACACGACTTTATTGTAGGGGGCAGTAGAGAAAGCAGTTGAGGGATTTAAAGAACATTAAGAAAGTATCACACAGCATAGTCATTAAATTGTAAAAATTATTGACATAGCTGTTTTGGGTGGCATGAGTCTTAAATGATTTAAGCAAAATTGCTTAAACAAATGTGTAGAAGAAATGGCCAACAGCAGTTCTTAATTGTGACAATGAAATTGAAATCTCCAAATCAGTAAATCCCTAATACAGAGACTGTCAGACCTTCAGAGGACATGACAGAGCTACCTTCTTCCCACACGCTCTTCGTGAACACTGATGCTGGTCTATTTTTGGATGGATGGACCTTTGGCTACAGGTTACTTGGTATCTCCTAGAAGTGAGCATTATTTGAAATGAAGGCACAAAGTTATGGTGGCTCAAGTTGGTGTTCTGTTTCCTGTATTTTTTTTTTTTTTGGGTGTTGTGATTGAACTTAAAGGGCTATAACACAACTGGTTTGAGTAGTTTGGTTGTTTTAACACTAAATCTGTACATTTGAACCTGCAATCCTTTGTTTTCCTTGCTAACAAACACACCCTTTACAAAGAGCTATTGTTGACTTGTGCTTGCTTACTAAGCTGCTGACATTGGGATTGAAGTTTATTTTTAAAGGGAGAAGAGAAACATTTCTGCATTTATGTTTAACTGGGAACTACATATCTTCCCACCACCCCCCCCACCCTCACCGCCACCACACACCACACAGACACACAACACAACACAAACACACACAC
>WTSP01000687.1:0-33609 GCA_025331215.1 Actenoides lindsayi | reverse complement strand
CCCCCCCCCCCCAAAAAAAAAAAAAAAAAGAAACAAACAAGGAAACAAACAAATAAAACAAAACAAACAAATGAAAAAGATGTAAGAAAAAACCCTTATGAATTAGTGAGTAACATGCCCATTTTATATCCTGGCCACTTAACACCTAACTTGTCACCATGATGTTTTCTCTCTGTGTGGCATTTTTGCATATAGCAAGCTAAGACTATTTAGTAACATAAAAGGTTGAAGAAAGACTCAGAACTTATAACCCCCCCAAAATAAGCAGAGAGAGAAAACTATACTAATGAATGTCTTTCCCTTCCCTTACTGCCTCCAACTGTATCAATAACATATTCCATAATGCTTTAAGTTTCATTCTCAACAGATAACGTTAATCAGTACATACTCTAATTTCATCAGACTTGGACTCTTGCTTAAAACCTTAGGTGACTTCATGCATTTATATCAATTGTATCAACAGACCAGTGCGTCTGAAAGCAGATGTGGATCCACACAGATATCTCATGACAAGATGGTTAGGATTTTGATGGGATGGTTATGACAAACACAGACAGCAAGAGACCCAAATCTCTCATGTAAAATAATAGAAAAAGGTCTGGAAATACAGTGCAATTAATATTTTTTGAAGACAAAAGACAGGTTTATTTGGCTGATTTTGTGTAACTCAGGGATGATCCTGTGCATAAATTGTAAAGGAAAGTCTGAATTTCTAAAAATTTGTATAAGAAGATCTAACTAGAAGGGCATGACCCGCTGACTCATTGTCCCAAAATGGTATCAGTCTAAAATATCATTGCAAGCTGATTTCCCATAGAAACCCTAAATGGGACAGGCAACAGTTCCATACATTAGGAGGACAGAGTGTCAGATATGGCTGTTTGCAGTAAAGAAGAGCAAAGAAAGAATTGTGAGACCATGAAGCATAAGTAAAGATGATTATAGCTCTCAGGCTTGCTGCAATTTGGCAACTGCAAGTTGTAAATTGTAACTCAGAAGTAAAAATTAGGTTAGAATTACTTGCTCAGAGACCTTTACTTCTGGGGCATCAGGTAAGTTCAACTTCTGATGGACTACACACCAGGATCCTCTTTCCAGCTAGAGGTCTAAGAAACTCAAACCAGTGAATTTTTGCACTATATAAAGCAGTCTCAAATTTGCTAAGAAAAATTCCTCCTGGAATGGTCAGACAGATGTGTTAAAGAAATAGTCATCATGTTAAAAAAACATACCTCTATATTGATAAGATAAAAAAAGTAAGAATCAGTACATAGCAACATTACTGCTAAAGAAAAAGATATGGAGGCCTTATACGCATAGCAAAAAGGACACCAAGAAAAAAGCAAGCCAATCCAATGTCTCGGGTTTTTAATGTTTATACAGGTAAGGAGTAGCTTCCTATTTTTTTGCATGACCCTGCTTTATGAGAGAAAAATAACCCCTTAAAAATTTAATAGCTATAAAACTTCCTAATCTCTGTTATTATTGTTGAAAGACGTAATTCAGATTTAAAGCTGAAGACTGTAACCCACTCTTTACTGAATGAAATTTTGCTATCCTATAATTAGAGAATACATCATGGAGTAGTGTGGTATAATGTTTTTATTGACATGGATGTGAAGATATATTACCATGCCTGAGCTGCTTGTTATTTCCATGCTGTTTATTTGTGAAAGCCTAAGTACATTTTACAGCTCCTCCCCCCAAAATAAAAAAGGCTTTTATATCAACATTCCCAAGCATCTTTTATTTTCTCTGATCCTCATATAATGAAAAAAATAAGAGAGAAAGCTATTCTTTGAATGTATAGAAATTTCTGAATAACAGCACAGGCTTCATCATTTGCCTGTCTATGAAGTTAATGACTGTGATGGAAAGTCTCAAGTCCTGACAAAGGACTTTAAAGTGAGATCAAGGTAGAGTGTCTTAGAAAAGCAGCACAGATGTATTAGCTAATATTTGTGTACTCATATTCAAAGTGCTTCCTTGAAGAGAAGTTATCAATGGTTTCAGATATTTATACGATAGAAGTTGATGGTTCCTATGTTGCCTAAACTACTTCTAGAAGCTGAGCTAATGTGGTTGAATCTATCTCAAGCTGGTTTTTTTGTTGAAAAACAGCTGTTCTGTTGAAACAATGAAAGTTATCTTGGGTGTCCCTTGTCATGGGTTTCTCTGGGACCAAGATGTCTGAGAAAATCTAGAGATTCCTCAGCAGTAGACTTGTCCAAACCTTTTGTAGTTGTGCTGTGGCTGTGGAAAAGGAGAGAATAGCAATACAAAGGAACCATCTACATGCAAAAAATGGGACTTTTGAAACTTTTTTGTATTGTGCTGTCATCTTCTATTTTCTCTGGAATGACGTAGAAATAACCACCTCATGCTACAAATTTCTCATGATAAGGCTATGGGAAGCTCTAAAAATGCCTTGAGAATGTAAGCTTTAAAGACTTAAAATTGTATTTTCCCTATCTGAAAATCTCATGGCCTAAAAGCTTACTAAGTTGTCAGTTATCACATTCTGAATTGTTTTCTAGATGTAGAAAACTGTTTCTAAGTAGGATCTGATCTCTAATGATATTAGTCTATTTTGATCTTTAGTCTATTGCAATTTTGGAAGAAAACTCCAGATTTTGTAGGAAAAGAATGGAAACTTTATCAGAAAAGAAAAGAGAGGAAGATTATTTTTCCAGGATGCTGGAATGTGAGGTTGCCCAATGGAGCAGGAAAAAGAAAGTTAAAAATGCATGGATAATTACAGTTGACATGCAGCTTTGTGATTTACTACATGTCTACTATTCATGTACAGAGACTCTATAGGCACTTTATATAATAGCCATGTAATTAATGTATGCATTATTAATATATAAGTGCTTCTATTAAGAGATGTCATTAATGATCCTGCTGTCCTGAAGCTGTAATATACAACATAGTGTGATCCCCATAAGACATTTGTTCCGGTTTGTCAGAATTAGACAAAAAAAGCTGGAGTAAATTCTTCCCAGTATGTAAAATCTACTAATGAAGCTGTATGGTATTTCAGAAGCAGCCAGTCTCATTGCCCTGGAAAGGGAGCACACAAGCTGATTTTTGGTGAGGCAGGTAGAAAAGATATGGAAGCAGATCAAGGAAGACTTAAACTGAAAACGGTCAGATCTCTAGGAATAGACTAGAGGAAGAACTGCACTAACATATACTCAGAGTAAAAAAGGTAAACCTTTTTCTTTCTCCTTTGTCCACTTTCAAAATGGATGTGGAGATTAGAAGAGGACTGAGAAGCAATTTTAAGGGGAAGAACATTAATCAGATTCCAGTTATTGTCATTAGATAATCCATTTATTTGCCGCAAGTTTCTGCATAACAATAGGAAAATTTTGAGCTTCCCCTGAGGACTATAAAACAGAACGTCTTCACAAGATTTCAAGTAAAAGAATAATTAGTGTGTTTAAGATTAGGTATAATTATGACAGGTAGCAGAGACTTTAGGATTGCAAGAAGTTAGAGAGAAGAATATTAGTCATAATGTTTTAATATACACAGTTCAAATGTTTTCTCTGAGTCTTCCTTGAGATCTACAGACTTGATGTCCCTCTGCCTTCTTTTTTATCAGTATGTGATGCATGTTTTCCTGAATGCGTGAATATTCTCTGGGCAGGTGGAAGCCTGGACTGTGAAGGGATGAAGATTAAGGGCCAAACACAACCTGAAGCAACAGTTTTTGTCAACATTTGCTGGCAGCTGAACTCCACTTAATGGTTTCGTAAGATCTCCAGCATTTCACAGTGGTGCTATGAATTTTTTTCTATATAGTTTAGATAAAACAAGAAACCTGAAGTCTATTGAATTCAACAGGACTGGGCCCAAGATATCCCTCCTCTACCTTGTTATCATATGGATGAGGCTAATCTTGTATGCCTTACTGGGTTTTTTGTGTTTACTTGCTATGAGGATACTGATTCATTCTGCCTCTGCCCTTCCTTTTTACAATTATTCTTGTATAGAGGGTGTGAGTTGAGCAAGGTCAAACCAATCAGCATAAATACAAATTAAGATAAAAAGTAAAGAACTGGGCTGTGGCATCCAGTTGTTTGCTGTCTTCTCCATGCAAATCCAAGAATTTTTCTTCCTCTGTGGTGTTTTTTGAGCTGTATCAGGCTATTACTTATTTTTATTCTGTTTCTCTGTCACCACCAAGGTACTGTAATCTGCAGGTTTTATTTCTCTTCAGATGAGAAAACCAATTTTTTTCTTTTTATCCCATGTATTTCACTTAGCTTGGTGTCTTTTGTGTTTTACACTCTTTCATCGTGAAAATCCCTTTTTCAGGAAGCTAAGGAAGACAGATCAACTTATTCAGATGGGTTAATATGTTTAATGAGAGTACTGTGGCAGAGAAAAAATGTGAAATGCAAGTATCTACAATAATTAGTCTTGCAAATTTTCAGTCCTAATATCTTTGAATCACAGGTTTCTTCTTAAAACAAGAAAACTCTAAAAGATCTAAAACTAATATTGTATTTCAGATCTCAGAATTTATGGCATATCAGGCCACCTGCAGTTGTATTTGAGAGGAATTGAAGCATATAGTTCATATATGTAAATCCTTCTACTGTGCCTCACTTCATTTTTTTCTTATCTATTGATAGAGTCATAACATTGCTTCTTCACTGAAGCATGTCCTGCTTACACCTAAAGTATTACTGGTGAGAAGCTCCCTGAGGAAATATTAAGTTTCTCTTTTGTGAATAATTCATTGTAAAGATTGCAAGAGAACTATAAAAATATGTTTGCATCAGAGATCGTGAGAAAAGCTGATTCCTTTTCTAGCATGTGTTTCAGCACATGGTTAACCTTCATCCATGTACAATGTTATTTTAGAGGGCATTACCTCACCAAAAGTCACTCAACCTCAGCTGAGTTGAGGTCACTTGTGTACTTTGGAGATACAGCCTTATGAAAAGATAAGCAATTACCTGACGTTCTCCGAATTTGTAAGCAGCTATGAGCTTCCTAACTGCACTTGAATGCTATACAATTTTTCCTCACAATATTATGGGATCAGAAAGTGTATTTCCTGCTTTATAGGTACATATCAAGATACTGGTGAGTAACAGTTCCACAAGGATTCATTTGATCTGGAGTTGTATCTAGGTCCATCCAGTTCAGCAGCTGTGCACTGGATACAATTTCCTGCTTCTTCACACACAGACTCTCTAAGGAATTCTTCTGATCTGGTCTATATGACCCTCATAAGGAGCAGTGCATTCAGGCAAAGCTTCTGACTGAATCCCAACCCCACCTTGGTTTTCTGTTGTGGAATGTAGCAGCTCTGCAGAACTGGTTTCTCAGACTGCAGTTCTTTCCTAGACTGGAGGTGAAGATGGCTGGCAGGAGTCCAGTGGGAAGGGAGAAATATGGGTCCTGTGGAAAGCTCAGTGCTGTGTTTTGACTGAACAGCAGTTTCATGCCGCTGTGTGATGCAAGGAGTTTTGGGAGCCAAATACTCCACTCTCATGTTTTGGTCCTACTCCTGTTTGAAATTCCCCCGAGGTGTCTTGGCATCTGATGTGTGAGCTGATCCTTAATTTTTGCAGGACAGTTGTCAGGACAGACATCTCCTGATAATCTGGACCCATAATGGTAGCTCCACTGGAACAAAAAGGATAGAATCAAGTTGATGATTTTTGAGCCTTTGTAGTCTTAATAAAAGAAATGATCAAGCAGAGTGCTTGCACAACAGATACACTCTTGCATTTACTAGGAAGTTGTTCCGTCCTCATACAATTCCATCTATCCCTAATGTATTTTGTAGATCAGAAGGAATTATGGAATAAGTAACATTTTTACTACCGTTCTTTGGCTCACAAACCAAGATCTGGAACATTTGCATAGTTTTTATTCATAAAGGAGGGAAATTTAGGATGCTTCTTTGTTTTTCACTCTTTTAATAAATTTAGTAGTTAGTAAAAACAGAGGCTAAAGTGTACTATGTGATCAATCCAGATCACAATGACCTTTCTTTGAACACGAGCTGTCAAAAGTACAGCATGATCATGGTTCATATGAGACCTCAAAATTTGTTTGCTTTTGCACCTAATACCAGAACTTAAACTCTGTTCTCCTAAGGCTAAAAGGCTAATGTACAAATTTACAGTGTTATGCAGCTGCCCATTTGGTTGAGTTTTCTTTTCTTCTTGCAGAAGGTTAATTTCCATAAAAGGGATTTTGATTTGACTGGGCTTGTTTGGATAAGATTTTATGGGATTTGGTTTCAGTCATGGTGTTTGATGTCTCATTGCATAAAGAAATACAGCACAAGGACAGAGAAGAATGTTTAATTTTTCACTGAACAAGCCCATCAAGTGTCTTTTTGTATTAAATCTGTGTGCAGGTATGTTGTTCTGGGCTAGTGGAGTATTTTCCTGTGTCTAACATTGTTAACCTAGAGCTCTTTATCACTCAGGTCTTTGTGGTGCTTATTTTCAAGGAATACATAGCAGAAGATAAAACCGATTGAACTAGATGATAGGCAGCAGGAACCAAAAACCTCCACTTATCAGGTCCTAATTCATAGTTATCTGAGGAAAATAAGTGATGGCTAGAAAACTGCTGCAGATTTCCACAGCCATGTGTCAAAATTGTGGTGAAAGGCACACAACGACTTCAATGAGAAAAAGCAAAATTAAAGTCATTGATAGAAATGCATTTGATCAAGTCATACAGCTCTTGAAGAAGTTAGTTGCTAACAGTTAGCTTGTAATTAGAGCTAATAACATTGATTAATAATAGGAGAAAGGTGAGAGAATCTGTTTGTTGTCATTACTCAGATTCCTTTGGTGTAGAATGAAAATATTTCCATCAAGAACCTGTAATATAAACAACGTAAAGGAAAGTCTCAAAGCAGTAAGCAAATTCATCTTCATTAACTTGACTGAATGAAATCAATGTTGAATTCAGTCCTCTACAACCTTGCTGAATTTAAAGCCATCTGCAGTGGGATAACTGATGTTTAAACAGGTAACATTTGCCTAACATTTAACCATTTTTTTTAACAGGTAACATTTGCCCCTGAAACTCATTTTGAAATACATCTTCATTTGGCACAATCCAGCAGAGACGAAAGGCAGCAGCACTTCGTGAACTTTACTGAGCAAAAAGGTTTAAAGCAGCTGGCAAGAGTCATAAGCTATTGTTGTACCAATTTGTATTGATTGTCCTGGAGGGCACCTCCTTGTGGAAGAGGATTGATTTTTGTGTGTTTTCACAAAGAGTTTTTAATAGGCTTTGTATTTGCTGTCTTGTTGCAAAGGCCCACAAGCAAGACACGTCTGACACCACAACTTTAAATGGTCAGCCCTTCAGCCTTCAATAAGTATCAATTAATATTGTATAAAAACACCTCCAATGCAGTTACACTGAAAAACAATATTTATAAGGTCAAATTCTGTGCTTATAAGATAGCAAAGAAATCAGTGCCATCCAGGAATTAAATTAGTTCAGCTACAGAGAGAGATTAGGAGAAAGAGTATTCAGTTTCTGATTCTTTGTTAAGAAGGTCAAATTCTGTTCTTAAACTCATTAAAATCTTAAAGCTGTTAATTGCAATTATTTGAGTAATTGGATAGAAAATCATTCCTAGCGTTATTTCTTTTGTTTCTTTACTCAGAAATTTCATGCCTTTATCATTTACTCAGGTAAAAATTCACAGGGAAGAAAAGACTAGCTTGTTCAATTTTTCAAATTTGGGCAGAAAAAGCACTGAAGTGTGTGTGTGTGTTTTCCTGACTTATATATGCAGGCATGGTCAAATGACTATAATATTCCTAAAGTTTTATCACAGATCAATGATACTAATATCAATATGATAGTAGAATTTAGCAGGTTTGAAACCATTAGGTTTCTATTGACTGTAATGTAATATAAAAAAGGTTTAATCTAATGGAACATGAAATATTATGTTTTAATTAAAAATATATCTTTTTAATAATAGAATAACTATATTAATTTTCAAAGAAATAAAATTCTGTCCACTTCTATTGGGCTTTCCCTAAGTTGAAGAAATCCTTTGTTTTCAAGTCCATGTCCAACCTACCATCAGGTGCCAGCTCTTGTCAGGCTGCAGTGAAACATCTGCTCTAGCAGAACTGGCGCACTGTCTGTTGCAGCTGCTCAAAACAGTAAGTGGTGCATTTGTGGTTTCTTGTGACTAGAGTAGGTGATGCCCCCTCCCTGAGTAGGTAGTAACTGATGGAATTGCGTGGTTTCTGCAAGGGCCGCCATTCAGTCATGATTATGCTCATGCTGCATGCCATGAAGTCCTGAGCCCTGTATCCCAGCTATATGCCAGTCCAGATATCATATACTTTTCTACTTTCATCCCTCCCCTAGTTGTAATTCTTGCCTTCTTACTTCATGTATCTTCTTATAGTCCTGGAGCAGAAATCAAGGTTTTGGTAGTGCAATTCTCTATCATTGCTATTCTGATTTGGCTTTTAGAAGCAGCACTGACAATGTACATGCCTAAATTAGTTGTCCTGAGTCAGATAGGGAAAATATTCTCTGCTGCTTTATTTTTTGTTTTGGCTTAGCAGTGCTCACAAAAGCCTTTTGAATTTTCTCAAGGTGTGTATGTAAGTTTCAGACATTATAACGCAAATGACATATGAAGCCCAAATCAACATGGAGGTAAATAAAATTAATAGGACTATTTCCTCTGACTTCCATAGTAGGTTGAGTTAATAAGATTTTTGAAGTAAAAACTTTCTTTTACTGTATATTCATGCAGTATTTTGTGAAGTGGGATCTGGAATCTGTTTTTTACTGTTTCTGCATTAAAAATAGCAGTAATGTAATGTACTTTGCAAATACTGAACCTTACTGTGGAACCAACAGTTGTAGCACCTAACTTTTTGTAGTTTGTAGCTTTTATTTCTAACTCTCCCTGCATATTCACACAGGGAAAACTAATTGCTTAAGTGTTTGGAAAAGTAAAGAACGAAGAAATGAGAAGATGGAAAGTGTTGGATAGTTCTTAAGAAATCAAGATGGCTTCTATTCAAAATAAATCAAATAAGCCTTCATTTAGTTTCTTGTTTTTATAGAACATTGAAGATGTGAGAGTGAACAGGAAAAAATGTCTTATTTTTACTGAAATACAAATCTGGAATATTTCAAGAGAAATCATACTCTGGTCATTATCAGAATCATCAACATGATTTTTTCCAGAACAAATAGGCAAAAGAAGAAAAGACTGCTTCTTTTGTACAATACTGATCAGAAAAGTAGAGAAAATAGTAGAGAAAATGTGGAAGACGGACAAAGAGAGAGTGAGTAACATGACTTTGTGAATCAGCAAGTATTGGCAGTGCTCCTTAAACTCTTAACCAGCTGGAGAAAGTTGGCTCTGATTATAACCTTGCATACAGAATATTTATGTTCTACAGGATAGCAGAATAAAAATGAAAACATATTAACTAATTGTTTGAAGATAAAAAGAAATCTTAAGATTAGCTAATTTACATATATCATTCTTTATACTTCGTGTTTTATATTTTGTATTTTGAATCTTGTATATGGGGAATAACTACTGTCCCCTCCAAGCATGCCAGTCTTGGTTTCTGATGTAAGAAGATGGTACAGCTTTCATTGTAGTGCCATTTTCATCTTTCCTCAGCAGTTTTTTTAGGAATGGAAGGATAAATTGTTTTGAAAGAGACTAGCTAAACAGTAGAAGAGTATTGAAGTGATGAGTTTTTTTCCATACAAACCCCACCTGAAAACACTCTGCTTTAGAGTCAATTTTAAAAGCCTATGTTGTTGTTTTGTATATATATATATAACACAACTAAGAATTTTTTAAAAGAAAGATGCAATGTGGGAACAATGCTGACATTTTGGGATAAGAGCAATCAGATCCAAAGCACTTTACCTAATTAAAATAGTGAACCTTAATAGTCAGATTAAGATTTTCTTAGGGATCAACTGCATAATTCTGTCACTCAAGGAAAACAGAAGCCTGATCATAGCAGATTTTAGGTATCATTAATTAGAGAGAGAAAAATACTGTACGTGGGTTATCTCACTCAGCTCTCTACTATGTCAATATGCATTCTACCATTTTAAAAAAATCACCATTTAATCTCCAACTCTGCCTTTAAAAACAATGTTGAATAACTAAGAAAATAGTTCCATGAAAATATGATATTTTAGAATTACTGAAGAACAGGTAATGAGAACTAGGTAATAAGCTGTTGTATAGTTGATATTGCATAGAATTTAACAGCTACTATTGCATGTCTGAGATAGATGTCAAGTCTTTTCTTATGCAGTCATCGGACATTTCACGTGACCTTGTACAGAAATAAAGTAACCCCTAGTGATCTCTTTCTAGTTCTTCTGCACCAATACAGATACACCTGGATTTTGGTTATAGGACCTTACAAAGATGTGTGTGTCTCAGCAGATATATTTCTCTGACAGGAAAGTAAAATGATAGCAATTCCAGGTCAACCATCTGAGAAAAGATGGGAAACGAATAGAACAGACTGGAATGCTGCATTGGACGGCTATAAGCAGCTCAGAAACAATAGACAGGCAAGGGGGGTGGATGGGGTGGCTCTATATGTTAGGGAATTAGTGATGATAAGGTCGAGTGTTTATGGGTAAGGATGAAGGGGAAGGTGAATAAGGTGGATATCCTGTTGGGTGTCTGTTATAGATACCCAACTAGGATGTTCTAGAAGGCAGACAAAGCATTGTACAAGTGGCTGGCAGAGGTCTCACAATCGCTAGCCCTTGTGCTGGTGGGGAACTTCAACCTACTGGATGTCTGCTGGAAATATAGCAGAGAGGAGACAGGCTAGGGGAGGTTCCTTGAGTGTATGGAAGATAACTTCCTGACACAGCTTGTAAGTAAACCTACCAGGGGAGGTACCTTGCTAGATCTGCTGCCCACAAACAGGGAAGGACTGGTGGGAGATGTGGTGGTGAGAGACTGTCTTGGGTTTAGTGACCACAAAATGATTAAGTTCTTGATCCATGTTGAAATAAAAGGGGGAGGGTAGCAAAACCTTCACCATGGACTTCTGAAGGGCAGACTTTCACCTGTTCAAGGCGTTGATTGAGAGAGTGCTCTGGGAGACAGTCCTGAAGGACAAAGGGGTCCAGGCTGGACAATATTCAAGAAGGAAATCTTAAAAGTGCAGGAGCAGCTGTTCCAGTGTGCCATAAGACAAAACAGCAGGGAAGAGACCGGCCTGGCTGAACAGGGAGCTTTTGCTGGGACTCAAAATAAACCAAAAAGGAGAATTTACCTCCTTTGGAAGAAAGGACAAGCATCTCAGGATGAGCACAGGGATCTTGTTAGGTCATGCAGAGAAAAAATTAGAAGGGCAAAAGCCCAGAAGGAGCTCAATCTAGCCACTGTCATAAGGGACAACAAAAAAATGTGTTTTCATACTGAACAGTGGAGTTGGTTCCTAGATTATATATTATCAACTTAGTAAGAAAGAATTTATATAGAATTTAGACTTCTCTTTAAAGTTTATCAGGGGAAAGTATGGTTAAAATTTGTTGTCAAATATTTGTCATATGAACTATAAAACAGCTCAGAAAAAATGAATGAGCAACAGCGCTGTGTGCCCAGAAACCTGTCTTTTAATTCTGATCTTCACCTGACCTGCTTTACAGGGATGGCCATCATATTCATTTCTTTGTGATCAAGTTCTCTGTCTGCAAAATGGGAGTAGTTGCATTGATTTGATATTCCCAAATGAATAGTATTATTATTAAGCATAACAATTGATTATACAGCCTTTTACGAAGACTAAGGTTTTCCAGAAATTACTCCAGTGGGGTCTAGGGAAGAGCACCTAAGCATTCAAGAAGCACTGAAAACTCAATAACTTTTATTAAGCTGTCAACTGATTTTTGGAGAGTTGTTGTTGACTTCCATAGAGGACACATGAATATATTAAGAGAAAAGGCAGAGGACTGGCAAGTAGGGAGTGAACAGGGGAACATGTATAGTTCCCTAGAGATTATCAAGGGAGAAACAACGGGAAAAAAAAACGGAGTGGAAAGAAAGTAAAGGAGGAAAGGATCATTCTTTGGATAGAGACATAGAAGGAATAAGGGTTGTTGGAGAAGGAATAGAGGTTAGAAAATTTCTAGAAAAGACTAAGAATAGAAAGAAGAGAAATGAAGAGTCATGAGTAAAAAAGAGGCAGGTAGACATGAATGAGGACTCATTACTAATTTTTTTCTGAACCATCTAGCCTTGCAGCAGTTTGTACACAGAAGTACTTATCTAGTGCAGGAGGATGTGGTGTGGTCATGAAAAAGTGCATGTAGTTCTAGACTAGACCGAAGAAGTTATCACTGTCAGAAATTGAAAGCCATCAGTCCTATTGTTGCATTGTATTGTGCTGGTTATGTACTTTCAAAAGAACCTGTAACTATGATGGATGCACAGAAAGGAATACTCAGGGACTGCCTTTTCTGTATTTGTCACAGGACTGGAGAGTCTCGTATGTGCCAAAAGACTCAAATAAGTACAATAGTAACAACAAAAGGCCATATGATTAATATCTATAAATACTTTCTGTGGTTCTAGGCAGCAACTAGTGCTTTGAACACCTCCTTGGTTCTTGGTCCTCAGTTCCTAGTTCTGGTCCTTTGTGGCCCGTAGTATCTATTTAGGACGCTGGTGGAATAAGTGACATTTTCTAGGTGGTGCATTCACCACTCTCCTTGTGGGGAAAAAAAAAAAAAAAAAGCACCATAATATGACTCATTTAATGTTATGAGGCTTTTGAATTTATCATCAGCAAATTTTACTAACTTCCATATATGCAGTATATTTAGTTGTACAGAAGCTAAATACAGAGTAGGGCAGCATTGTTAAGGGTGGAGGAATGCTGCAACTGTGCATGATGTATAGTTTTTAAAGTCAGTCAGTCATGGTGGAATCCAGTCAGTGAAATACTGCTGAAAGCTACTTGAGACAAAAATCAGCTGAAATTACAGGAGTTCAAATAGGATTTTAAAAAGGAAAGTATTGAGATTCTGAAAGTTAGTAGAAGTTGCTGCTAGCTAAAAGAGAAGGATTTGGTCTCAAAAGTGTGTATTTGGAAAGCAAACAACCAGCAATATTAACATACTAGTTAGTTATACTTTGAATAACTGCAGAGAATTTTGGGAAAAAAATGTTATCTTTAAATGGACCATGGGAACTAATTTGTAACTAAAACACTGATGATATTTTTATGCTTATTAGGTCCTATCATTTCAGAGGAAGATTAAGCTTTCCACAGAACCCATAAACATTTAGTTTGTTGTAACTACAGATTTTAATGGTTGAAAAGCAGGCTCATCCATCTGTTGGAGACCAGCAAAACAAATGCTTTGAGTTACCTGTATAAGCTGCTTTCTCTGTAAATGTAGTTCTAAATAGGCACAACAAGAACTGATAATACTGCTCATTTTTTAGACAGGATGTCAAATTTAGGGTAAATGATGCTAAAAAGTATTGTAAAATGGTCCCTAGCCTCTGTCAGTGCAATAAAATGATCACAGCAGGTTTTTTTCTCATCAAAGCAGATGGCTTTAATGATTTTTCAAGCCATGCTTAATTCATCTGCAAACAACAGAGATAGGTTTGCAAATGTGTACTGAAAGAGGGAGATGTTACTGTTCATAAATGCTCTGAAAGTTTATTTTGTCCCATCATTAGTGGTAAATGGTGTTTATTTAAGGTAAATTATTTTTGTGAACTGTCTCAGAGTCAGTGTTGCAGTTGCAATAAATTACCTGTAAAATGAATGAGCATCACCTGGTTAATGTGGCTAGTACAATTGACCTGATGGAATAAGTAAAATTATCTATTCTCTTTTGAATTAAAATTGCATTATAGAAATGATTGCTATCTTTCCCAAATACTTGTTTGCTTTGCACTATAAACCAGAATGTTTTATTTTTTTCATCATTTGCTGTTGTGAGTTTGTTATTGCTGTAATGTTGTTCTTTAACACCAAGCAGAGAAAAATGCATGATCAATTTACATAAAGGTTCATATTTATTTTGTGTAACATCGGAAGTTATTCAGAGGAGAACAAATGAAGAACCAGTCTTTATATGATAACTTACAGGAGGGGAAGCTTTAAAATACACTGAGTAAATAAAAACATTGATTCTGGCTTATTTATGTCTGTAGATGAGGAAATTCAGTTATTCCTAAAATTATATAATTTCTCCATTTACCTAGTGACTGAAATATAACTGGAAAAAAAGTTTCTTTTTAATGAAACAATGGTTGTATTTCTGAACACGAACTTAGATCTGAAGATGCTTTCTTCCATTAAAATATCTGGATTTATTAACAACTATGTTCCTCCAGGCCATAAAGAAACTGAAAATTTTGTTTCTGTCTATAGATGTATAGCAAAACTCTGAAAAAAGTTTTCATTTCCAGAACAGGCATTTATCAATTACAGATGTGACTAATGTACCCAATTAGGCCATACAAGACTTGTTTTCTTTCTAAACTGATCTCAGTTGAAGTTAAAGTACGTCTCATGATTTATGATTGATGGCTTGCCAGCTAAACCATTTAAAATGTAGCAAGAATAGACAAAGGTGTTGGGATGACACTGACTATAATAAATAACATGAGATATGTGTTAAGAAAACTGTGCAATTAGATATTGAAGAGCATTGATGCTTGGGGTTGTAGATGTTCTTGATTTCAAACTGGAATTATAAACAAAAGAAAGCTGTATGAAATAAGTTTTTAAAAAGTGAGTTGCAGGTGGCATTCCTGATATGAACATTGTATATTTCTTCATAATGCTAATCTCAGAAAGTCTAAACGTTCACACTCAAATCAACATCAAAATGTTGAAGGATTTATGCAATTAATATGAATCATTCTGTTCCTTTCTATGTCATCTTCTGTATTCTTCCAAGTCACTCCAATCTGATGGTGTTGTAAAAAGTCATAGTTTCCACACTGCTCAGGTCAGAAAGGGAACCTCAGAGCTGTGTCTGCACAGAGAATTTGGGTATACAGAGCAAAGCTAATCTTGAAAGTGAGGACTCTTGACTAAATCCGTAGCTACACAAAAAGGTTTTATTGACCATCCTCATTTCAATGGGTAGTTATGCAAAAAGCCTTTTCTGATTTCACAGGGCAGATTTTTCAGACCTTGACTTGCAGTCCTGATAAGATCAGCAGTAAGAGTTACGCAAAGTTTGTATGACAGTGTAAAATTTTCATAAGGCAGACAATAGGAGAGAGAACTTCCAAAAAACTTTCCTCTTTCACTGTTAGAAAGAATATTTTAAAGCCATCCTTATTTCAAAACCTTGCTGATATAACAGTATTCATGATGTCAGTTGTTTGGGATGAGGATAGCAAGCCCCTACATGCAAAGCTGTGACATTAAGTCAACAGCAATTAGTTCTGTTATCTAACACAATACAAGTGAAAGAGAAAAAGAATGGGCCAGGACAAGAATAATCCACAACATGCCTTTCAATTCAGACAGGAGGTCAGGGTTATAAAGATTGCATTCAAGATGTCAGCAACAGTGTTAGCATAATTTAGCAGCGATGTTCATACCTAATGCCAGGAAAGCAGCTGGCATCCTACAAGAAATACACTTGAATAGAACACAGTTCATGACATTCAAGACCTTTCTGAGAGGTGAAAACCTAGATGAAAATGCAGCCTCAGAGTATAAATGGAGGATCTGTCTAGCACTATACTGTTGGCATTCTGTTAAAAAAAAAACCAAACAACAACACCAAACAAACAAAAACCCCACAACAAAAACCACAGTTGGAAGGTGGGAGGAGGGGATTGTTTCCTGTTAAACTGTGAGTTTCAGTAATAAGGCTTCACTAAGAAAAGTGCAGCATAACTAAATTTAACATACATTCTAGAAGAGCAATCAAATCATATAGCCAGAGCTTCAGTGAATAATTCATGTGAAACCTGATGAGATAAAAGGACTGACATGAGAGAACACCATAAATAACATACTGTAAAAAGACTGAAGACCAAAGATCTAGTTTTTCATCATCAGATACAAGGCAGCATCCTCCTTTGGAAATGCTGGTTCTTCTTTGCTTAATCTAGTCAACTGGCATTTTCACAGTTTTCAGTGGGGAAACTGACAGAAGGCAAATTTCCCAGCAGACAAATTTAGTATTGCTAACTTGCTACTAACTTTAATTCTTGCCAATTCTCTAATTTTCTCCAACTGACATTTTGCTGAACAGGGTAATAATATGGGTCCTTCTTTCCATTCCCAGTGAGTGTGAAGACCACGACAATCTATTCTGTCTGATCTATAATCCACATGACACCATTAACCATTTCTTTTCAGTGTACACATCTCTTCCTTCTTGTCTGAATCTCACAGCTTTTCTTGATCTGGTCATCTGTGTTTGGGAAGAGAGATGAAAAGGACACACGCAAAAGAAAACACTGAAAGACTGACAATCACTTTGCTGGGAAAAATTAACTGGTTTATTTTTGTTTTAACATGCCTCTGCTGCAAAAGCTTAATGGAAGCAAAGCAATATTTTAAAAATAGCGATAATACAGCACTGGAAGGGAACTAGTGGCTGCAGTACATCTGCAGTGTGTATATATATATATATATATAGCCTAAAAAGCACATCTCTGTCTCTTCCACTGTTATATAGCTATGTTGCTCTTATCTGGTAGTTTTGGTTGTGGCATTATGACCAGGACAGTCTGGGGTTGTGGTTTCGGTTTTTTCCCTCCTTTTTCCCCCCTCCACCAGCCTTTCTAAGAACAGTTGACCTTTGTCAGTATATGCCAAACTGCAGCAGGGACAATCTCTGTTACTGCTTCTCTTAATCAGAAAGGACACTTATGCTCATATAGTTTACCATAAAGTCATGCTGAAGATGGTTGTAGAATTTCTTTACATTATAGATGTGTTATGCTATGGTGTGAATGTTCTCTGAGGTGCAAACTTCACTCTTTCCCAAGCATTTGCTTTAGTCAACATAATTCTAACTACATGTTGGGATGGGATGCAGGTGTGGTCCCTTGTTTTCTCTGTAAAGAAATACTGATATACAGGCAATAACAGAGCATCTGTGACTCCAAAAGGTTCCTTTGGCGTAAATAATCAGAAGACCAGGATGTATGGTGGCCTGCTGAGTTTGTTTCCACTGGTGGGAAGGGTCAGCTGGAGACCACAGTGAATTGTGAACTATGCAGGTGCAGTATACATGGATTGCTGGATTGTTCCTGTATTTAAAGTTAAATATACTTATGTGTTTACTGGACCAAAGCCAAAATGCTCAGCACTATGTAAAGCCAAAGCACTCATAGTATTTAAACCAGATCTAGTCACACTATTTTCCATCAGCATGTTGATTCTGTTGAAAAATGTAAATGTTACAAAAAGAGCATTTTTTTTTTTGAAGGAAAAAGATTCAAAACTATGTATATCATTATGGTATGGTAACTCCTGTAATTTCTTAATTCAACAAAATATTATTAGTTTCTACTTGCTATAATGAAGTAAAATGAAGTTAAGTTTGATGCTGAAATGACCAGAGGCATATTGTTCCACCTTTAGAACTACGAAATTTTTTTTTTTATGCTGTAACTGTATGAATAACTCTGTTTCAAGTTGTCACTGCAATTTGGAATAATGATAAATGTTAATATATTGCTATTGCATTTCCCCATTCCTACTTAGCTCTCAAAACCTTTTCTTCCTGGTCTGTCAGAGCCATTGCATATAGTGAAGATTTTCTATACCAGCAAAATGGCCTCCCACAGCCCATTTGGATTGTTGTGGTGGGCCAATATCTGGTTGACTGCAGTACAGTGGTAAGCCACAATGTCCCAAGAGATACTGGACTTTCTGGAATACAAAGCTGGGATTTATCATTTTAGCATCCCTTTGTACATCGCACTGAACTGCTCTGCCAGCCCCAAGGAGAGGAGCCAGCAACTAACCTTGATTAACCATTGGATTAATTCATCTGGAAGGTCCCTCATCTGACACTTCTTTTTTTTTTTGTCTGTGAAATTATTTCCCATGCTTTCTATTTATAATGCATGTGATGTCCCCTACTGGTGGTTATTCATGGAGTATAGAGTTACAAAAATAAGTATTATACACAAACAATATTAGTCCTGGATGTTCTGGTTGTCTCTGAATTTTTTTGAGCAATTGTTTCTCTTGCCTGCAGGCACTGACTCATTACAATCCAATCCAAAAAACAACCTTGGATTTCAAATAAGTAACTGAGGTCAGAAATTTGGTATGAAGCACTTAAACCAATAGTGGAGGAAATTACTTAATTACAGAGTTAGGCTGATATTTTCAGAGGCAAGAATAACTACCATTAACATTGTTGGCAATCATGCAGACTAATCCCAAGCATGTAACTTAGAAAACTTCCTCCTGTGTGGACAAGTGTTCTCAATGAGTTTCTAAATTTATAGAAGTTTCAAAAGCCCATGGTCTCTATGTTTTGTTGTTAGAATCTACAGTTAACTTCCAAAGGTGGGATTAATACATAGCAGCAAGCAGCACTTTTACCAGGCCAACCACACTCAGCAAAGAAGCATTAACATGTGTATATTATACATTCTTATTTTTACACATAATTTTCATGATTCCTTTTTAGCTCTATTCCCAATAGATGTCTGAAACAACATTGCTCTAATCTTTACTGACTAAGAAAACATGCAGTAGATTAGGCAGTAGTAATGATTACCAAGTGTGGGGCCCCTGCTGTTAAACTCAAATGACAAGCTCATCATGAGCTCTGTTTCTGATGTTCAGTTGCTTTACTTCATTATTCTTCAAGAAGCAAAGTTGGCAAGTCACCACTGCACTGAGAACAGAGTGACAACATAACAAGAAAAGTCAAGGCTTAAATCATTATTTTCAGAGCACAAAAGCTTCCAGCAAAAATGTCTTCTTGCTTAGTATTTTCAGTTTGTAACTTTCAAGGACAGTACAAAAATGACTTATAAAATAACAGCAACAACACCAAGTTGCCATGACCTATAAGTTTGTGTTATAGTATCCATTCTTTATAGATCAATCTGTCTGAAATCTTAATGCAAGTCAGGCTTGTAGCACTGCCATGTCTTGAAGTTTACCAAGCAAAAGTTCCTTGTTGAACAATTTTGTTTTTGAATAATAGAAAATTGCTAAAGCTCTTAACACGTCAGAAAGAGAAGAAGCTGGAGCAAGAACTTAACATCTGAATATATCTCAAAGAAGCTCCTGTTTCTCAAGGAGGTGAGGCTATTAATTTTTTTTTTTATTTTATTTTTTTTTTTTTTTTTTTTTTTTTTTTGGTATTGCAATTGCTATTAATTTTCTTTGGATAAAATTCAGCCCTTCATACTCTCCAGATTCACAAAAACAGAGCTTCCAATTGGTTTGTTTAGAAATCTTGAGTAAGAGAAAATGGCAACTCCTCTATGTTTACTGTCTTCTGTTTTTGAGGCCTCAGTCTGTGTACATTCATATGTAGCTATAACAGGTATATTCCAGTGGCTCCTGAAGCACTGGTCTGCTTGTTGCTGGCAGACAGCCCTTGTATTCAATTAGCATAATTTCTTCCTGGGAGGGAAAACACAGCACCATCTGCAAAAAGAATAAATAAATAAATAAAATCCACAGAACAGTCTTTGGAAATCCTCACCTTCTTCTGTTCTGTTCAAGCAATAAAGAGAATGTGAGCCATGAATGACGGATATTCCCCATCTAGTATCCAGCAATGCTGTTGCACTCATTAGGCATTTTAATATGAAGACCCACATAAAGATAACATAACCAGGAACATTCAGGATCCCAGCTTCCTCCAAGGTGGTAGAAATTGCTGCTGACTGAAAATACCTAGGTTGCTCCAATCTTTTGTGGGTATGATGTAAAACCAGTCCTGAAGCTGCGTGTCCTCTTTCTGGTTGATGTTTTGGAAAGGAAGAAGCAATAGCTACAAGGAGATGATAAAATCTGACAGACTATAGAGCTAACCTGGATTTTGACATGAAGCACAGGTGGAGACCCACAGGGCTCAACCCTATCTGTGAATGAGAGTAGTGGTGTGTTCTTACAGTTGTTGCCTGGGTTTGGCCAGGATAACAGAAAAGCTATTTGGTCTTGATAGAGTGAAAGACAAATATTTGGAATGAGATAATATTTGTCTGAGAAAGACAAATAGGGTGTGGACAATGAGTTACATATGAAAGAAGATAGGAAATCTGTGTAAGTCATGCAGGACAGGTGGGTAGGCCAGGGAAATTGGAAGGAAAGCAGTTACTGATTGACAGTTGGGAGGACAGAGAAGATAAAATAGTGGGAGGGAAGAAGGCAGGTGGAAGTCTTTATAGGGAAGGGAATGTGAAAATTCAAGAGCTTCCAGTATTTTTAGCTCCACTGGGAGTAAAAAGGTAATAGTGGCCAGAAAAGGAAGGCATTGTTGAGGCTGATTAAGCTATCTTCCTGGAAATTATTTGGAAAAAAGATAGACAAGACTCCAATGTTATCTTTTTCCCTTTTTTTTTTTCTTTTCTTCCCCCCCAAAGCCACTTAGAGATGATCTTTCACAATGCTATTGCAAAGAAATGTTGTTTTATGAAGGCTCTGGGAAATACAGAAAGCCTGGGTTTGGATTCACTCATTCTTATACTGGAGTTTAGCCATGGTGTATTAGAGAGGATGTAATATTTTTAGATTAGGAGAACCAGATGCTATTCCTTATTAAAACTTCTGAAATCCTCTCATTGGAAATTCTTCATTAGTTTGACAACATCATCATACAGTTACTTTAAGAAAGAACTGTCTAATCAAAGAAAGTCAGTTCTTTGGCACCAAAGTTAGGTGAAATATTTACTATATACATGTGGCAAGAAAAGAACCACTTTAGTTATACTGTTTTTTCTATCTTATTGTCAGTGTACAGCTCAGATTTTTAAAAAGTGAAATCTATTAACCCTATGCATCAGCTTTTCTATGTGTACAAAGAATGGTGGTGCAGAAGGAATGCTCTGGACTGAATACATAGCTCTGTTTGTGACAATTGCCCAGCTTCTTCCTGGCAAGCCCAGTCCTCTCTCTGTTCATTTCAAAGTGTTTATGTGCAAAAACTTGCTTTGCAGTGGTAATAAATATATTGTTGGAAAAAGGGGAAAAAGTAAATAAATTTAATCTTTAAAGTTTAGGTTGGTGATGAACAGTGCAGGCTTATACAGTAACTTTCTAAATTCAGTTGCTTCTAGGGAGGTGATTCAGGACCCATGACTCAATCTTTAAGATACTGTATCCCTAGGTTTTCAATGAGCCTGGTTCCTGATTATGAGTGATGAAAAGGTAGGGGATGATACCTTCAGATAGTTGCCTGCTGCTTATGAGTGACATGAAAGATGTTGTATTCTGCATGGTGCTGTACCTGAATTGTCAGGTGGGCTAGGTGGTGTTTTTAGTTCCTGAACATGTGTATGTAAGGTGAATCAGGATGACTCTCAGTTTCTATCTGAAGTTGTATTGTTTGACACCAGTGAAAGTGCTCAAGACAAGAGTTCACAGATTTCTCCCAAAAGATTTAGGGGTGTCAAGAGTTTTGAAGGAAGTCCCTTCAGTTCAGTGCTTGATTTCCTGCTGGTTTCATATAGCCTAGGGGAAAGGGTTTGCTTTTTTGCATGTAACAATATACCTGTGAACTCTGGATTTCCTTAAAGGGGAGGTCCAGGCCCAAGTGTGCTGTCCAGGCAGAGAAAATCAGGGCAAAGAGAAGAGAAGGATAGGTAGCACACTGTGAGTGGCTAATAAGTGGAAAGATCCAGGTGACTAGTAACTGTAATTCCTTACAGCTATAAAGCCATCTGAAATTTCAAATGAACTTTTAAATATTTGTAAAGCTGTTAATGTTACAAACAGGCATTTGTTACGGTGAAATGAAAGCAAACAAGTATATCAAATGACTGTCTTGCTTCTAAGTGTTCAGATTTTGATTGGCAGGTGTGAACTTTTGGCAACCTAAGGATTAGTTTCTTCTTTGGAACCAACTGATCCTTTTCCCAAAGAATAGAGAATAGACTCGAGCTAAAAAGAAAAAAGGCAAAAAAGAGGCAGAAAATAAAAGGAGAAAGAAGAAGGCAAAATAAACCTCAGAAACCAAGTTAAGTCTCTCTGGCTTCTGTTCTTTCTTTCTCCCTCTCCCCATCTCTCTCCTACTTTCTCGCTCCACCACTTGACTGTATCATACTGTGTTGCTGGTTGCTGAGGTGCTGCTTCACCTTCTGCAATGTTGCTTGATCTTTGGTTTCCTGTGAAGCACAATGAATCTTATATTAGAGTGTGCAGTCAGGTGGTACACCATCTGTTCCCAAGCTCTGAAAACACTGAGTAACAGAGAGCAACAGAAAGCAACAGCTAACACCAGTTTCATCAGAATATTCATATTCACACAGGAACAAATAAGCAGATTACTTTGTTTTCAAGCACAGAAAAGCATTTTAGTTTTCCAGCAGTTAGCTAGTAAATCTAACATGTTCAGGTGTTGTTTTTTAAATTTTTATTAAAATACATTTAATATTCATTAACGTGGCTCAGTCATAAAATACGTTAACCAACTCATGCTACTTAGGTGATTTGATGTTATAGAGACCATGTGACGTATCCTGCAAAGTAGTGTTAATTTAACTGTATTTAGTAGCATCTGTGCATGCAGCAGCCAAAAGATACCTGGAACAGCTGCAAAACTGTGGTACGAACATAGTGAAGTGCAGGTAATGCGGAAGTTTGGTGAATCTCTAGCCACCAATCTAATCTTTTTTTTTTTTTCCTTTTTTTTTTTTTTTTTTTAATGTGCACTAACATTCTGATAAGCATTATGTGTACCTGACTTGCTGTTAGAAATCTCTATGCTACCTAACTAAACATTGATTATGAATCACAGGCTGCAACTTTTCAGTTATATGTTTCCTTAACTGCGGTTTAATCAAAGAAGAAAAACCTTAGAGTGCCTTAGACTATACTTACTGGTTGAGAATAGTTCAGCTATAGAGTCAAAGTTGCTAAGACATATGCTTCTAATTCTTTAATGTTCTTCTCCATATTAATGCTAGAACAGCTTAAGTCAGATTTACAGGAGACCAAAATTGCTTTAACTACTTTGCTAAACATTGTGCTTTTTATAGAAGAAACTAGAAGAAAGATTTATCACATTTTTAGAAACCATTTAAAAAGCTTCATTGATCTTCCTGCACTTTAACTTTCCAACATGCTTGTTTTGAAGCACTATATTATAAGGGGAATATAAATGTTGCCCCCCCAAAAAATTGCTTCTGCCAAAAAATGAGGAAATCAAGGAAAGAAAGAAACAGACTTGTTTGACCCTGGTGTATCAGTACCCTCTCTAATGCCCTCCATCTCTCAATATACAGCACTGAAAATAAAGTGTATCTCATGGCTAGGTTTGCCTATTCCCAATTGTGCTTGTGATTTGACGAATGATCTTCAGAAAGTTACTATGTGCTATAGTTTATCCAGATAGATGACTGGACAATGACAAAATCTCTGTATATACAGGATTTTTGACTCAGAACTGTTCACATATGTTACAACTGTGCATTTATCTTGAGTTATAACTCCAATGAATGATTACATATGTCTAGCTGGTATCCACATATAGAGTTGTATAATTATATAATACAAATATATACTAATTGTATTTTTTTTTACATATGTGCATATGCATGCATGTGCTATATGGTTTCTATATACTATGTATAAATGTAGCTATATAGACAGAAAACACACAACCCCCCATTAGCATGAAATAAGGTAACTGTATGGTTGTAAAGTATTTGAAGATGTCTGTGTCAAGGATATTGTACTAGCACAAAGAAAAACAATCCTGCCTAAAAAAAGTGCTGAGCCGTTCACTGTTGCAAACAGGGCCATGGAGAAAAAAGTCAGATGACTTAAAAAGCTGACACAAACGGTCTGTGGGCTTGGCAAATGTTGGAAGCAAAACTGATTTTGCATTGTCTGAGTTTGGAATGACTGATGTTGAGATCTAGCTGTTACTGTGCAGAGGAACTAAGACTTTTGACAGATAGAGATAATCACAGAATATGTAAGTAAAATGCAGTAGGAAAAAAACCAGTTAAATTAGACATGATTTCTGATTTTCAGCCTGGGCAGAGCTCAATGCCCAGCTGGCCCAACCTTATGCTTCATGTCTAGTCTGGGTGATCAATTAAAAGATTTCTCTTTGCTTAATGTGCAGGTATGTCCTAGATCAATGAGGCTTAGAAGTCCTACCATCAGATGTCCTAAGCTTTTAACCTTTGATTATTGAGCTGTAAGAGACGCTTCCTTCTCATTCTTCTCCTTGAAGTCTTCAGGAACATATGTCATTTATTCTTTGCCTGTTAATTGTTTATTTGAATGTAAGAGAGGCTGACCCTATATTCACTGACCTAAACAGCAATATTTCCTTTGAAGTCACTGGATTTGACTGCATTGTTGCTGCTTGGGGGTCAGCCCTCTCTGAATCAATGTAAACACATGAGTGTCATGTATGCTAGAAAAAAGCGAACAGACAGACAGGAATAAGCTCCTGGTAAGAGAGCAGGTCTGGTGTTTGGTTTTTTTTCTGTCATCAGCCTGTATAGCAATGTCTGTGAATATAAAGCACAATGCAGAGAAAATTGAGCTACCTCTAAGGGATGAATTAGGAGCAGTCCAGCTGCAATAGCTTCAAGTTGCATCCTGGCTTATTTATTTTGCTCTGCAAAGTAAATGAGGGATGTCTATCTACAGCTGTAGCATGGCTGCAAATGATTTACTTCTGTACAAGGAAACACAGCCTCTGGTCTAAAAACAGGCTGCTGAAGCAGAGTTTGGGCTGTGAATTTGTCTACACTTCCACTGGAGGTCTGTGGCAGAACTAGAAATCAGGAGCAAAATACTGCTATATCACAGTGAATAAAGCCTTATTCCTGTCCTTTATATGTAATGCCAGCTTTAGGCTGGCTAAGGATCCTTGTTGTGGGTTAAGAAATGGACACCCTGCCCTCCCTAAGTCACACATTTGTGTGTGTAGGTTAATCAAGCAGATTTTGTCCTGTTCAGTTGCGGGTCAAGCTTTGAATTACTCCTGCTTGTACTCTTTTTCAGGTATGAGAAGGATTTTCTGAACAACATAGTGATGATTAGGGCTATGAATATTTTCCAACAGCTAGTCTCACAAACAATCAATTTAAAGTTAACTGAACTGATTTTTAATTTTTTCTCTTAAAGTGAGAATGTGAAGCTGGACTGGATCCTGTAAGTGCAAAAAGTAGTCCTAAGGGTGGAAATGAGGTTCTCCTTCAGTTCCTTCAAGGTGCTATGGGATGTCAGCAGTTGCTACGTATGCACAGGCCTGAACTGGGGTGCAGACGTGTCTGAGGAAAGATTATGTGCAAAGACCATACATTGCTAAGGCACTGAAGACAGCAGAAAGTGAGTATATGCTTATAGAAGAATGTGGACAGAGTTGGGAGGGGGAGCTGGGATAGTGTGAGATTGGATTTGATGTATGTATCTGTTTGGATTTAAAACTTTAACTGTATAATATTTTTCTCTGCTGCTTTTAAAAATTTCATTATCTATTGCAATTCAAGCCTAAATTAAAATTAACGCTGACCCATTGACTTGAATAGGTGATGGCTCTAAATTTCAGGGAACTGAAATTGCCTGTGTTCACATTTCCTTCAATTACAATGACAGCAGTTTTAATTTAGACTAATATTATCTGGTACATATTTATCTTTCTACTGCCAACTAGGATCTCCATGGAGAACCTGAGAGACTGTGACATAATTAGAATTAGTAGAGATAATTTCCAAAATGCCAGAAGTGAGTAAAGGTGCAGACAATCCCTTCTTGAACTTATCTGCCAATTTTTTTTTTTTCTAAAATGTGTTATGATTCCCCTTTGTTTAATATTTAGGAGAAACTATGAAGTACTTTCCAGTAGCTATACTCTGCATTAATTTTATTTTTTAATTACTATTACATTATACCTTTTTATGACCTCATTAATTAATTAGCATTAATTAATAATGTTAAATAATGTTTATTATTTGTACGTGTATTCATGTATTACAGGCAGTTTATTAAAGAAAGAGACGGGGAAACATTTTGAGGCCCACATATCATTGAAATAGATGTTGTCCATCTGCTTCTTAAATATACTGTAGAAACTTGCATTGATAGATGGAACCTGAAATTATCCCACAGATGAAAAGTTGTCTTGTAACAGATTTCAGAGGGTTGCCTGATGCAAAATGCTAGCAGGCTCTATCACTACATACTAGGCTCTAAGACCTAGCTGACATTTCACCAGACTGGACATGTTCAGTCTGAAACATCAGAATGATACTGAATCACAGTTTAACATATATTTTCTTTTATTCAAACTACTACAAGGATCAACTCTGCTCAACATGAGATTTCTGAATGCAGAAATTCATGCCAGGATCTATGCACTAATAACTACATTAATACAAACATAGGCTGAAAACTGGCTTCTCACAAGAAAGAATTTTACTTACTTCTTTTGACCAGATTAAGTCAAATGTCTGATATCATATTTTGGAAGGTAAAATCACATCAGTTTTTCATTCTGTTATGAAGTACCCCTTAAAAATGATAACCTCATTTTGTGCTCTACTATTCATGCTTAAGGAGAAAAGTGCATCTAGATTCAAGCTCAGCTATGAATATATATCAAAGGTTTTATACAGTCGACAAAAAAACTTATTTATCTAGATATATTTCCTTTATCCCAAGCTAATAACTAGTTTCATTTGCATCAGCTTCAGACAGTATGTGCAAAGCTGACACTGAGATTTTGCCTTTCCTGACTGAAAAAAGGTAGGTGGAAAAAAAAAAAAAAAAAGGAAAGCGCCTAACCAGTAGATTTTAGAAAAAAACTAATTGGATGGTGTTCATTTTGCTGAAGAAAATTCTTGCTCCATTTGTACAACAGTTGATCTTGACTTCTCTTTGGACATGTCATACCATCTTTTGCGGACACACAGCATGTCTTGAAATTGATATTGAAGTATAAAAACTATAATACTGCTTTAGTAGGGGTTGAGTTAGAGAAGCACTATGGCAATGCCTAATAACTTGTCGGCTATATATATTCTTATATGTCACATATGGGTGGTAGTTTACCCATCAGCAAGAAGGCTACCATATGAGGTAACATGCTTTGTTGCTTAATGTGCCTACTGATAAATTGGGCTATTTGAACTTGGTCTGATTATATTTATTCCTATAGCAACTGTGTGTCTTTTTTTCAAAAATTAAAATATACAGATGCCTTTTGGCCCCTCTATGTATTTGTTAGCGATGTTTGACAAATAACCCATTTTCACCATACTTGTCTGATTTATTTGAACATCTCAGGAATGTAAACTGGCATTTGCAGCCCTCTTAGTAATAAGAATAGCACTCGATATGAGAGAGGACAAAGAAAAAATATTTTTTCAGCACTTGTTAAAGAGTTACAAAAATGCTTTAGATCTGGGTAGATTTGATAATTGTAAAACTTGAGAAATTTCTTAAATTTGAGCATAATTTGGAGTTCAAAGAGAGGAATTTGAACTCTCCATTCCCCTGTTCTTACCAGCAGCTGAGCTGAATGTCACAGTAAACTGGAAATGACATACTTTTCATATTTAGGATACCTTGAATAATGGAAGGAAAAGATTGGGCAAACTCTTCCAATTGGCAATGATTCTGTGAACTTGCCCATTGGATTAATGGAATACTGACATTACTTGAGTTTCCTTATAAGAAGTGGAATGACCTGAGAATTCCATATATTTGTGTGTATGTAAGTATTTTGTTCAATATAAACCAGTCAAAATGTAGAACTTCACCGCAGCATTTCCCAGATTTTGTATGACCACCACAGCAAGTTGTTTTCCATTTAAACTGTTTAGTCAGCTTTTGATATCTCTATACATGACACCACCACCAAAAGAAAACACCCTTCCTCTCAAACACAAATAGAGAAATATCCTTTTTCTACTTGTTATTCTATTGCATGCTATACCTTCTAGATCATCAAGAAAGTACATTTTCATGTGAAAGACATCTGCAGGTTACAAGAGATGTTCAGCTGGGAGTATCCTAAGAAATTTGCACCACAGGGTACAAACCCACCAAGGCTCACAGAAAGGGCAAGTCCCATCAAAAGTTAATAATATGTGAGAAATAGAGGTGGATTTTTCAGGAACAGTGTATTATTGCAGGTCAATACTTCCTAAATTCATAAGCTTTTAACATCCCCACATGTTCTGCTCTACTCTGCCCAATGATGTTTTTTTTTCTTTCTTTACAGACTGTCTTTAATTGGAAAATTGTTTAATAAATCCTCACATTTTATCTCATCAAAGAGAGACATAGCGTGTGTAAATATTCATTACCACTTCATATTTAAAACCACTTTGATAAATTAACTTCATAACCTTTAGAGAACAGGAAGAGACAGGAAGCCTGGATGTAACAGAGACAGTGCATTAAAAAAATGGAATTAAAAAAATGTAACTTAACAGAGTCATTTGAAAACGTGCTTAGAAAGATTTTGATTGTATCTGTTAGTAGAAAGGAGATTCACATCAGCTATCTTAGAGGAGGAGATGAATTATCTTATTGAGCTACCAATCTCATTCTTGTATCTTTAGAAGTAGATTTGTTCACTGGCTTAATATAACTTTAAGGTCACTGTGACTCTAACTCCTGTGAATATTTGATAACCAGAAATGATGACAGACAGTGGGAAAGTTCAGCTGTCCTAGACAGGTATCTATGCATGCTGCCCACTCTTCACACTTGCATGCCAAGCACTAATTATCTAAGACTTTAATGACAGCATGTCTTGGTCCAAATTTGACAATATAGTCTAGTCTCACTTAATGTAAAATGGTGTTAAAAATAATTTTATTAATACATTTCTTCAGTTCTTCAAATTGTTCCTTTCTCTGCTTTTTTTCCCATGTTTGTTGTGTGAGGTTTGCACTGCTTGCCCTCATCCTTAAGGTTCTCCAGAGTCTGTCTCCACCCTTCCATATCATTCTTATTCACAGCTGGGTCTTCACTATTCAATTCTTATATCTTAATCATCATTGTGCTTTGTCGCTGCTCTTCACGCTGGGAAAAATCTCCCTGTGACTACATACACAGCTACTTTATCACCCTCTTTTCACTTTCTCCTAAAAACCATTTCTCTGGGGCCATAAATCTTAGCAAACAGCTGACAACAATTATGATGTGAATGTGATTTGACCCCTATCAATCTTAGTGGCCAATATTGCTTCACTTTTTTCCTTGTATTCCCCCATATATTTGTACATTGTTGTCTCTTATCATGCACTTCAGGTATGTCTCCATAATATTTACAAAGTGAGATGCAGAATAGAAAGAAAATACCTGAAAAAAATTTCAAATAAAATGGTTTGATCATGAGCAGTAGTCTCACATACAGTGTAGACATGTTCTTAAATTGTAAGCTCATTGAACAGAGCCTGCTTTTTTGGCAGGAGTAACATAACTTCAGTTTGTAAATGGGTCTCCTGAGCATGAAGGCAATACAAATAATTACGAATAATGCCAACAAAAAAACATACTGGTACCAGACAAGCTGATTAGCAGCTGAAGTGGAAATAGAGGTCTTGTCTGCATGAAGTGCTGAGAAACAAGCAAGTAAAATATCCTATATCACTTTGTATCCGCTCTCTTCAAGGTTGGCTTGTGCTGACACTTAACAGCATATGCACATCATGCAATTTCTTCTGGTTTCATTAGAGATCTGTAAGGAGTGAATTCTCTGGAGATAAAATCTTCTGCTTATCCTAATCACTAATTATCTGCTTTTTCTTTGAACAGATATTTGATAGTAGAATCTACTGTTCTGGAGTAGGAAAAAAAGTTATTCTGTCCTTTAATGTGACATAATGCATAGTGAGTGAACATAGAGAATGTGATGAAATGTAGTTAGATTGGTCTTAGGAGTGCTCAGATATACAGCACATAAATAAAAATAATTATATGAGGAAACTTGAGAGATTGCTATCTTTTTTTTTTTAAAAAAAGTACTAATATCAATTTAATTGCAAACCTTTAGATGCTGTTATTCACAAATGAGTGAGGTTTCCTTTCCTAGCTAATTTGGTACATTTAGCTCATTGCTGAAAAAAATTGCTGATTGTATTACAGTAGAGTGGGACATTATTGTTCTTCTTCATTTAAGCACTGACTGAGAAATATTTTAGATGTTCATGCACCTTAAAAGAACTGTTACAAATATTAAGAATGTTGAAATGTAAACCTAATTTTTGCAAAAAGTCAAAAAAATGGTCAGTATTAGAAAGAAGGTACTGACACAATAACAGTGATTAGCAACAGCAACTAAATGCTACTGTTCAGATGTTACCTGTCAATTCTGGTGATATTCCCACATTTTTCTTCACAATGCTACTGGATGAATCAGGTTTGACTGTTGCCTAAGAAAGGTATTTACAGGGATCCTTGCCACAGTTTAACAGGTAGGAGTATGGTGTTGTATCACAAATTCTCCTTCTGAGGAAGCTGAAAGCAGAAAGTAGTACAAATTGTGGCCAGTCATCACTTTGCTGGTAACAGTCAGATTAAACAGCCCACTGCTCAGTGTTGTCTGCATTTGCTCTGCCCTCAGCTGCATGCTGCTCAGCTGCATGTGGTATCAAGCGTGGTGGGAGGAAGCAGACACTCCTTGGGCTCTGTGGCTGGGGCAGCTCCTGGAGCTGCTAATTTGATGCCTCCTCAGGCTGAGGAGGACATGGTCCCCCTTCACCCTCCTAGGGGAATGCCTCTAACTGCTAAGCTATTACATGTGGTTCCTCTTTTGGATTTATTTTTGAAATAAAACAATGAGGTCTGCTCAAAGAGCAATTTCTAAAGCTTATCCCAGGAGAGGATTTTTGGCTGAGGGTCCCAAGTGGAAAGGGAGTGTGTGTCTGCTCACAGCCTGGATTTAGGAACTGAAATTCTAGAGGAGAGAAGAGATTATAGACATGATTGGCATTTCCTATTAGCTAGTCATGGGAGATTCCCAGCTCCTTAGGAAGCTTCCCTTCACTGTATAATTTTTTTGGGGATCATCTTTTGGAGGTGCCTAATTTCTCACCTAAATGGCTCTGATAGGTTAAGCATCTAACTCAGGTCTTGGGACTCCACTGGGGGGGTTAGAGATGTCTGGCACTAGCAGTAGCCTGAACAGTAGCAACATATTCTTGCCCTGGATCATGCTCTCTGCCTTCACTTTGATTTATTAATTAACTGAGATCTTATAAAATACGACTGTTTCAAATGGCTCAGGAAGAGAGGACATTAGGATACAGGGAACTTTTAGCTTTATTATTAGATAGTGTCAGGTTGTTCTTACACTGACAACTGAAGTCTTTAAGTGGCAGTTACTGACTTCATAAATTTCTGACCTCTCCTTAATATGCAGTACTTATGTAAATCAGACAGAGGACCAAAACTGCAATTTCATGTGTAAGAAATCTCCAACCAGATGCCTTGAACCAGTTTTATGCCAGTGTGATTTCCTGGACTTTTGAGGAGTTCTATCACATGCTGATCGGATGATATCTAAATCAGGTCTACAATACAGCAGACAGTTCAGTTTGTTACTGAGCCTCTCTTTTGTATTCCAATCTTTATTATAAAGTAAATGTATTTATGTGGAAGGCATGAATAACGTGCTGTAAAAGTACTAGGGAAGGAATATTTTACACAGAGTGTATATATATATAAAATAAAACAGACTTGGTCATTTGAATAAATCTCATGATACTTTCACAGAAGTAGGAGCATTAGCTACAAAATTCCATATGATTTTCATTCCTCACTCTTTCCATATAAATTATCTCATACTTGGAGGTTAGAATGACTCTTACCTGCTCCTAGAAGCCCCTCCCAGACTGAGTTTTCAGGGATGCTATTTTGCATTCTTGGCATATATGGAAATCATAGATCCCAATGAACAGGGTCAGTTAATGACACTTGTACAGACAAGGCCACTTTGTCTGATAAAACATAGATATCTACATTCAAAAGAGAGAGTCAGAGAGTCTACTTTCCATCACTGCCTAACTCTGATGGCCAGAATGAAAACAAATAAGTGGGACAGCAAATCTTTAGCTTATTGATTAAGGACATTGGCATAAGTACATGCAAGATCTGGATTTTGATCTGTGTTCACTGAACTGTTTATGCCTTGTTACATTCAATGGTCTGGGTGAATAACAAACAAACAGACGAATGAGACCAGACTGTGAGAGCAGGCCCTGGTCTTCTGCTTGGATATGCACCATCAGAGACCACCGCTGCCCTGCAGAGCCAGGCTGCTTGACAAGCCCTCTGTCTGCTGAAGGGCTACCTGCCCACTGTGGGGCAACCCAACTGCTGTGAGGGGTCCCAGCACTTTCTGGACTCTTTTGTTCTGCATGGAGTCTTCCTTCTGAAGGTGAAGGTTTATACCTGAACCCCTCAAAGACTGCTGAGGGAACTAAAACCCAATTTCATTGACTGATAAGGAAGACTGTTATGAAAAAAATGTGCTGCACTGTGAGAAGGGACGGACTTCTCAGTAATTTTGTGTTAACTAGAAGAGCAGTTCTGAGGGCTGCTGTAACTCAGCGGTGCCAGGCCTCTTCATCTTGAAATGTTCAGAAATAAAACTTGGGAAGTTTGAGCCATACCCTTACATCCAGCTCTTAGTTCTTACTGAGTTAGCAGGAACATAGTCCTCTGCCTTGTAAACCTCCTGCTTGTCTTCAAAAACAATGCAGGGAGCTGAGCATCTGCATATGTGCTCTGGCTGCTCTTCTAGGGGAGGGGGCATTGTAGCCAATGGGATGCCTACATTTGATTTATTATTGTGGTCTTGAATATTACTGGATGTTAAAACTGAAGGTACCTCTACATTTCACTTGGGATCTAGAAAGCTAAGCCCTAGAATAATATTTCATCTTGTTGCTGGAATGGGTGTAGCCCATAATAAGCCTTGTCTAGTTTACCTGGCTGAAACAGATTGCCTTAAGCTACGTATATCAGTCTGATGTCTGCAGCATGATCTGCTTAATTGTGGACTCCTCCACAGAGTTATCTAATTCAGTCCTGAAGAGCAGATAGGATGAATCATGAACAACTATTTTTGTAATAACATTTCTGATTTAAAAAATCAAATTTCAGATCCCCTTTTGTGACGCTGGCCCAGCTGCTCCTACAAAAAATACCTTGAAAGAGAAGTTTCTTTACCACAGAAGAACTTTCAGAAGAAGAAATATGTAAGAAAAGTTTGACAGATGAAAAATGCTGACTCTTTGATATCCTTGATTAGAAATCCTGTAATTGGGTATCATGTCGGTTATCATATTACTGGCAGCAGTCATTGGGAATACATCAAAATCTTCTCTTCTCTTCTCTTCTCTTCTCTTCTCTTCTCTTCTCTTCTCTTCTCTTCTCTTCTCTTCTCTTCTCTTCT
>WTSP01000686.1:0-13028 GCA_025331215.1 Actenoides lindsayi | reverse complement strand
GCCCCACTCCCACCTCCTTCCCACATCCCATGACCACGTCGGAGCCAGCACGGCGCGGAGATGCCCCTGCACAGGGCAGAACCGACCCAAATTACTTCCCCTCCCTCCCGAAGCAAAGCAGAAGCGAAGGGGTGAATCACAGCTTTGACCTACAATTGGAAGCCTGCTTTTTTTCCCAGGGCTTTAAGGAAATCTCGTGTTAAATCGGTAACCGAGTCCTAAGGGAGACAGGCAAAACATCCTCTGACACAGCTGACCTCCTTTCTCTCTCTCACTCTCTCTCTCCCCCCGAGAAGATGTTTTTCAAGGAAAGAAGCCAAAAATCCAGCTTAGGGAAATGAGCAGAGCTTGGCTGGGTTGGTAGAGCTGAGCTGACTTCGGCTGGGCAGGCACTGCCTCCTAACCTGCTCCTATGCAAATCCCACCACCGCCACCACTCTCGCTTTGGCAAGGCTGCTCTTTCCTCCTGGTAGCCAGGTTTGTGCAAATACAGTCTTGCCGCAAATCCATTTGCAATGGCCTTAAATGACAAGAGCTGATTTTGACGCTCGCAACAGTAAATCTTCCCTTTTCCCCTCGGAGGGTTTGGCAGCGCAGTGTTGATTTTCTTCTCCGAACCTTGCCTGGCAAAGGTTTCCCTATCTCATAGCCTCATGAAAGCACCACACTCTGTAATTACCGGGTCCGGAGTCTTTCATTCAAGTGCCTTCAAGGACTTTGAAGCATGAAGAATTCTGACTTGGGGGCCCCTGAGGCAAAAGCCCAAGGATTACTTTGCCCAATTTACTTATGAGTAAACTGAGGCACAGCAGAGAGGAACCTCTAATTTTCACGAGTCTGTTCATTCAGGGTTCCTCGTTTTCCACACTCCCAACTCAAAAATACCCTAAAGGCTTCAGTATTCAGGGTTGCTGAGCAGCCAAATATTTGGCGGAAGGATTTTGCAGCGCTCCAGAAAGTCAACTCCATCATCTTCCAAACCACCCACTCAGGAAAAAAAAAATCAGGGCATCCAAAACTGGTGGTTTGTTACACTCAGCTGATAACAGGGTGTGTTATTAATGAGCCCCAAATCTCAACCTTTCTGCACTTTCATTGAAGAGATATCTAGAGGGGAAAATAGGAAAGCAGGCAACATCTTCCCCCTTTTCTGCCCGAGAGCTCAGTGTGTGGGCAAAGGGTGGGAGGAAGGGAGATGTTTCCAAACAGCTTCACAGGAGGCTCAGCACCTTGCGCTCGCCGGGAGACACCTCTGTCGCAAGAAGCACGTATGGCCATGAGCACCAGGATGGAATGAGCACGCCCTGGTTTCCAGCAGCTCTGTGCCAATGGCTGATTGATTACCCGCTTTAACGAAGTGGCGTGGGCATCAACTCATCCCTCGCTTGTCTCCAACGGTTCTGCACCTCTGTTGACTGGTTTCTCCGGCGTCCGCTAACACACAGACGCCAGTGACAGCCTTATCACCTACTCTGGGTACCAAGCAGCGGTAGCCAGGGTGGATTCTCAGGCCTCTGCCCAGAAATGAGTGCTTGCTAAAATACCTACTGCTTTAGTGGGAATCACTAGTGGTCTCCTCCTCTATCCAACTGCCATCATATTTTCTCAAAAGTTTTTAGAAACTGTCACCCTTTGGTCAACTTTTGACTGAAACCACCATGCGTGTTCTAAAGGAACTAGGGGAAGGGGATGGAAAGGAAGGGCAAAGTCACTTAAACCTACCTCCTCTTCTTAGCAACTGTCTAAAAAAAAATAAATAAATAAAGGAGTAATTATGTATTATCCATATGAAGCCAGAGAAGAAGCTACAGGAAAGAATCCATCAAAGAAGGAAAGGAGATTCAGATATTCAAGGAAGAGATTTCCAAGTTGACTTATGATTTTTCCTCCAGGACCTCATTGCAATAGGCGCTGTGCAAACACACAGCAAGAGACAATTTCCTGCACTAGATATATTAAAATCTAAGCTGCAGAGACAGAAAGAGTGTGGGAGGGAAAATAGGAGGGTTAAGGTGAATTAAAGTGACTCACCCCGGGTTACTTATCTGGTCAAGAATAGAGGCAGGAAGAAATAATCCAAGGCTCCAGAGTGCCAGTTCAACACCCTGTCCTTCAGACAAAGTTGCTTCTACCTACTCCTTTGATCTGTTCCTAACGCCAGGGAGCAAGGGCCACCTTCTATCAAACTGAGAAGCCAGGCAGCAGCCAAAGAGCAGTAAACAGAGAAATACCACGAGAAGATCACCTGAGAATGACAAATACTTGTGAGAAGGAAGTGTCTGTTGCCAGCAAAAAAAAATAAAATGATGGTGTCATATCTGGGCTGGAGTCCATCAGCGCGACTCCCCAGCTTTGCTCATTAAGCATCAGCAGGATCTGCTCCATGTTATCAATCACTAGTGCCAGGTAGAGTAGAGGGGAGCTGTGAGCTCAGCCAAGGCCATACCCCAGTCAAGAGAGCACCAATGTGTGGTCCCAAGCCAGGCATTTGGATGTGTTGGGCAGGGAGAGAGAAGGGTGATAGAAAGAGAAAATAACACCAGAACAGTCATGTGAATTAACTGCCTGGAGTAAAGGAAAAAAGAGGGGAATCCAGTCCTGGTAAAGGTGAGTTAAACCTTCCTCATCCCTGTGAACCCCTGAAAGAGTTAACAAAATAGTAGGAAAAGGAGAACAGAGATTCTAATTTATGGAGAGGTTCAAAGGGCTTTTGATAAAGCCCTTCAGTAGAGTCTCTGAAGGAAATTTTATAATCATGGGGTTGGGAGATAAAGTGCTGTCATAGATTAAAAACTTGTTGAGACAGAAAACAGAGGGGAAGGAAATAAACGGCAAATGACCAGCATGGAAATAATTTAGGAGAGGTGTCCCCAGGATGAATTTGGAAAGTGGTTAACTGTAGTATGACTTTATGACTAATGGCAGTTAGACCTGGTAGAATAATAAACAGAAGCATTCTAACAACACCGACTGTAACCATTGCCCGCATGTGCTGCGGAGAAGAGTCCCAGCTAGAACAACCCATCAGTCTTTTGGGATTACTTCAGGGGGGATGGGGAGGAAAAAAAGAAAAGTTATTATACCCATTCATTCCCCATGAAAGTAAGAACAGAAACATTTTCACGACACCTCTCCATCCCCACGCTCCCTCCACGGGCAGGCATTTTGAGAGTGCTCTGACAAAGAATACCTGGCATCGGGAAAGCGGAGGAGCAGGATTTTTTTGGCTTTCCATTGCAATAAAGTTTTCAGTGATTCCCTCCCCCTCACTTCTCCCTCCCTTCGCTGACTGCCTTTCCTGAGCCCGTACGGGCTGCGACTCACTGGCTGAGAAACGCCCTTGGGAGGAAGCAAGCATCGTACTTTGCTGGCAGTGAAAAATGATTTCGTTAAGCTGAGCCTAGGTGAAAATGCCTGCAAATACCAGGGGGATCCAAAAATATTATACAGAAGGGTGGGATACCACCAAATAAAGCTGGGCAGCAGCTCAGTATCAGCCTAAACTGGACTCTCCCAAGTTACTCCTCTGAGTTGAAAAGGGATGAGAGAGCAGTGATCCTGCCACCAGCTGCCTCTCAAGAGCTGTCCCCTGGAAGCCCTCACGAGCTCAGATGGCCAGGGCCAGGCCATGGCTTGGGCAAGGAGCCCTCCAGAGCTGAAAGGTGTTTTGGAAGGAGCGAGGGTGGGGACTGATTTGGCAGCAGCTCGACACCGAAGCGATTCTCTTGTACGCTGCGAGGTGACGCTGAGCTTCTGCGGGTGACGTGAGTGGCACAGGGCACACAAACAGATGTGAGGTATCTTTTACTAAAAGAGGTGCAGAAGAGGCAATGGTGAAAATGCCCTTTTCCACAGGAAAGTATCAAGTACCTGGGTAGCCACCACCTCAGCAGCTCCGCTCTGAGACGCAGGCTTGGAAAAGAGCCTTTGCACCAAGCCCAGTCCCTTGTTATCCACGGGGAAAGAAAAAACAACAAAAAGCAGTGTGGAGATGAACCAGATTGCACTGTACGTCTCAACCAGCCTTTAATCAAGTCATGCAATCTCAGGATAATTTGGAAACAAATGAAAATTGATACATTTTAGTCACGCTGAGGGCAGGGAAGGGAAAGGCTGGATGCGGCTGCTGCATGGGCATGAAGGGTGGGTGTGGATGCTCATGGTGGGTCCGTGCCCTCCCCACGCCCCTGGGGAAGAGCAGGGCAGCTGCTCTGAGCAAGAAGGTGCTCGGCGTTTTAAAAGAACCGGACTCTGAGTAAGGAAACGGTTGCAGGAATATTGATTGCACAAGATGGCTGGTTGCCTGCTTCATCTTTGTGAGTCTATTTTGGTTTTTTTTTTTTTTCCTTCCCCTCCACAGCGCACCCAAAGCGCCAGCCCTTTTATGACAGAATGATTTTAGTGAGCCTAAACACAATGTGCCTTACAGCTGTAATTCTGGGACTCCTCGAGCATGAATCATATGATGCACAGGGCTGATAGTGGGGGCAGAGGCATTTGCTTCGTTTCCAGACAGAGGGATGGAGTCAGACTCCATCCGGCTGAACCAGTGCTACCACCACTCCCGCACCTTCTTCCAAACACTGTGTCAAAGCAAGGGCCAGGTACCTGTAGGAGCCCTGTTTACTGAAATCCACCCTCCCGAGCTGCAGTGTGTCTGAGGAATCAAAGCGCGGCGCTGCCGTCGAGAGCTCAAGGCATTCCAGTCCCTGGTCTCTTGCAAAATCTCATTGACCTTGTGTAGGCAAGGCCACAAAATTCACTTGTTCGACTTCATTCTCAGACTTTCATTGAGTTTGACTCAGGAGGGGGAAAGAAAAAAACCCCAAGCCAAACCAACAAACTATAAAGTAGCAGAAATAAAAATAATACCAAAGGGAATGGAGTTTGGAAGGTGGGAATCTCAGTGCCCTTCCCTCCTGCCCACAGCTCCAGCTGTCAGGGAGCTGATGGCACCATGAGCTGTCACCAAATGACGGGCAGGTTCTGCCTATCCTGAGAAGATGGGCAGTGGGGGCTCTGCCAGGCACTGAGGGGAGGCAGGGATGGGCAAACTGGGGGTGACTGCACCTCTCTGCTGCATGGACCCTGCCTATGGCTGCAGCCAAGGGGCCGTGGTGGCAGAAGCCTTAGCAGCAGCCATCGGGCTTTAACCTTTTTCTACATTTCCACCCATTCTTTTACTTCTTTCTAAGCCTGGCAGATCTAAATCCATCTATCCAGATTTCCCAGAGGAATAAAGCAGTAAGGAAAACCTCGGGATGGAGATCTGAGAGGCAGGGAAGGATCTAAGAGCAGAAACAGATGCCTTCCTCTGAGCAGGAGCGTGCATTTCTCCGAGGCCCAACGCACACCGGCATCGTCCCGCTGACTTCAGAGAAACCATGCTATCCTGGGACTGGACTCATTTCCCTTAAGCAAATGCTCACGACCCTTTTTTTACCACTCCCTTCGGTGGAAACCAGCACTGTCCCCGCTGTCCTCCTGTTCTCCAACGCATCTCCAATACTTTGCTTACCTTTTATCTACTACGTAGCCTCGCTCAGAAGGTCACGGGTGCAAAAAATAGACAATTTTTCCTATTTGTAGGTCAGGGGATTTCACAGGTACAAGTGTCCTTTTATAGCACAGAAGCAAACAGCTAAGAACGTATTTTGATTACCCTTTAAAACTTGCAATAAAGGTGTTAAAAGAGTGTTTTTACGTGCCACGTCAAGCTGTAATCTGCCCCGTATCTCACACGCACGCTCTTCCAGCAGAACACAGTTGTTTCAAGCCCGTCCCCGGTGCTGTTTTTTTGTTTGGTTGTTTTCTTTTTTTTCTTTCCCTAGTAGCGCTTGTATAACCACCAGAGGAGAAGCAGAAAAGCCTATCTGCAACTGGCTTTTGAAAAGGAGCAGCTCAACGTTGTTGTTCTCCTGCCCCGAGGAGTTATGTATGACGCTGCTATTGCCTTCCCATGGGAGGCGATAAGAAAGTTCGGGCTCGAGTTACCAGCTGAAACGCTGGGCTGGTGACAGGGAACCTTTGGTGGCCTGCTAGCGAGGAGCAGCCCCACGCCCGACCCACAGCTCCCGCGCTTGCCCGACTCGCTGCACGCAGCCCTGTCCGTCCCTGCGTCGGGGTGGCAGATGGGGCTGGGGGTCGAGCTGTGGCATCTCTCAGCTGGTGGGCACCCAGCCTTGTCTCCAGCCCCATCTACAACACCTGAGGAGAACTAGGGGGCCTAAAACTGGAATGAGAGGAGGCAAAGAGCTAAACGAGGCGGCGGGACACCCTTAGGAGATAAGCCTGGGCTTTGTCTCCCTTTCGCCGATCTCGCAGGGCAAGGAAACAGAATACTTCTTTTTCCCTTTAGCTATCTGTCGTGAAGTTGAGGGAGGAGGATGCTCCAACACTATAAACCCATCCCTTAATCCCCCTTCCACCGGAGAGAGAGCTGTCAGGAGCGCCAGTCTTCCCCAGCCTGCTGACAGCAACCGTCGTTAGCCCGGGATCTCAAGCGACTCCCGGCGCGGTCCTAACCCCGCATCTCGTGCATCCTGGGTGCTCCTCGCCCCGCCGCCCCGCTCAGCGGCTGCCCGCAGCCTCCGCCAGAGATGCTCCCGCTCTCTCGCCAGCCCGGCTTAAAAGCCACAAGGCAAACAGGGCTCAACTCCTGATCGGCTCAAAAATAAACAAACGGCGGCGGCTCTCCTAAAACGGGAGAGCCCAAACAAATAATTATCACCTCCCCCTTGACTCTGGCGAGCAGGGCCACCGAGAGTCAGCTGCTCTTTCTGCTTCTGTGTGGTCTCCCTTACAGACAGGCGAACATAAAGGACTAAGTCTCTGAAACTTAACGAGTTACTGCTCGTTAGCTGCACTGCATTTACTGCCTGCGTGCGTGCTCCCTACGGACAGTCGGAGCAAACTCCTTTTATTTGTATTGGGAATGGGCTACGACAGCATTTTCCAACCCCAGAGACTAAAGCTGGTTTCTAAGAGGTTTACAAAGGTAACTGCAAAACAAACCACTTGTCACCAGGGTTAAACCACTAACCCAGTGGAAAAACAACAACAAAAAAAGCGTTAAGAGATGGCAGAGATGTAAATCACTGGGTCAAGAGCACACCAAGAACACGCACTCAGCTGGTTAACACAGCCCTGCTGATCAGCAGTAACTCCTGGTGTTTAATTGTGTGCAACTACCTCTCCGTGCTTTCATTCCCTGGGTGTGAGAAGCGCCTCGAGACGGTGCCAATTGCAGCCCCGTTCTCCGCTCTACGTGCAGCGCAAGGGCACCCGAAGGGAAAAAGAAATAAATAAGCAAGCAATTAATACCCCCTTTTCAGAGGACAGTTTCTACACTGCGGGAACCGCCGAAGACAGAGGATTTGTCTGCTCTGGAGAGAAAAAAAAAAAGTGCCCCAGCTATTTTTAATCTTTCAGAGCGCTGCAAACCCCGATGCCTTCAAAGCATTTTGGAAGCTCGGCGAATATTTTTCGGAAGGAGAAAGGCAAAAAAAGTTACATGGGGTGAAAAGGGAAGGAGGAGGAGGAGGAGGAGGCTCTGCTCGGGGTGATTTCCCATTTGGGATGGGGTAAGAGCAGCCCCACGGACAGTTAGTGGTGAGCGGCTGGCAGGCTGCGGCTTGTCTGCATGGCCCTGCCCTGTGTCAGCAGAGCCGTAGCCAGGTAATTATACTTCTCTCTCTCTCTGGACGTTTGCACAGAGGCAAAGCTCGAGGCACAAACCTAAAGCAAATTGCACGGTGGCATCTGTGTGCTAATAAGATGCCTCCGCGTTTGCGAGCGTGAGAAATCAGCTGGCTGGGCTTAAAAAAGCAGGAGGATGAACGGATGACAAATGTTGTCCCCGCTGATCCCAGGGGTACGGGTGTCCCTGCTAAGGACCAGTTTCAACCCGGCACAACCCATCCCCAGTCAAGGTCTTCCTTGTCCATCTCCTGCAGGTGAACTCGGGGCTGAAGCCTCTGACCATGCAGTTCACGGGGGTCTTAAGAGGTAAGACCGAGGCTTTGGCGTGGGGCTGACAGCTTCAGCGGTGCTGCTGGAGCCAGGCTTCTGCCCAGGAAGGAGTTATTTTTACAAACAGGTTTTTTTTTTCTCCCTCAGCAAAGCTTTTGGAGAAGCCTGTTATTTAGGAATATTTGAAATCTTTGGGTTGATGATTTTTTTAACGTAGCCTAACTTGGTTGGGATCTTTCATCTTCTGTAAAATACTACAGTTTTATTTCAGAGTGGAAATCTCGTATGAAATCCAAATGTACTTTATGATTTGTTTCTGTTGCCAGCTCTTTTATTTTTAATAACTTCTGAGATCAACAAAGCAATGCTGTTTTCAGAGAATGGTTTGTACAATCTGTCCAGATGTTCAAATACCAATACAGAAATATTCCAAGAAAAGAAGGCCCTCTCTTCCGTCATTACAAGAAATATATTTGCCATCATATTATTGACAGATAACCTCCTTTGGTCATCAGCAGAACTAAACATCAATTTTTATTTGAGTTTTTGTAAATCTTTCTCTGTGACATCTATCTAATGAACTCACCCCAAACAGCATCTCCGACCGGTACCGCACCATCATTTATACCGCTGGGCTAATCATTTAATTTTCATTGGGGGGGAAGATGGAAGGAAAGAGATGATTTTACTAAATTGCTTCACTTTGGATAATGTTCATCCTCTAGCCACTTCTGATTTATATCTGCCATTGACATTTCCAGTTTCTTAGAAATTAATTCCCTTATTGGAAAGAAAAAAATACCCTGACTGGCTGTGAAGGGAGCTCAGGACTGGGGGGTATTCAACAGGGCTCGACCAAGGAAGACCAGTAAAGCATCTGCTGCACACTTTGGTCTAGATTTAGACTACATCTAAGGAAAAGATTTTCGACACTGAGGGTGGTGAGACACCAGCCCAGGTTGTCCAGAGAGGTGGCCAATGTCTCATTCCAGGTGAGGCTGGCTGGGGCTCTGAGCCTGCTTGAGTTGCAGATGTCCCTGCTCCCTGCAGGGAGATTGGACTATGCGACCTTGACAGGTCCCCTCTAACCCAAACCATTCTATGATTCACTTGCTGCCAAGGGGCTGGTTTTGTGCTGGCAGACCTGCAGCTCCCCGGCTGGGGATGTGGGACAGGAGTGGCAGTGGCCCCGCTGGGCAGGGCAGGGCAGAGCCCCAGGCCAAGGAGTAGGTTTCTCCTCCTCCATCCTTGCACCAGGAAGGGCCAGAATGCCCTGCGGGGCTGCCCCAAGGTGCAGGGCAAAGGTCCTGCTGGTGGTACCTGGAGAGTTCAGCAGCTCCTTAGGGTTGCTGGGAGGGGGACACTCCAAACCTCTGGAAAAAAAACAGGCTGAGTTGATCCCCCTCCTCAGACACCCAAGGCAGGGTGCTGGGTGCTGGCTGCCCCCTACCTCCCCTGGGTGTCTCCTGAGACGCGGGGAGCAGGCAGGTCCTGCACTGCCCTTGGCCTGCTGCAGGCTCTGGGGGAAAAGGAGAAGAGAGAAAAACCCAACCAAGGTGCCATTAAAGTTAATTATTTTTATTGCTGGTTTAACAGTGTCTTGTAAATCTTTTTATGACCCAGCCCAGGAACACCAGTGAGGCCTAAACTGGAGTTGGAGCAGGATGAGTAAAGGAGCGAGGACAGGGGAAAATCAGTTCTTGCTCTGGTCTCCTTCTCCCTAATACCTGCCAGGCTGGAAAGCTGCGATGTCTGGGGCCACGATGCCCAGAAGAGACTCCTGGCAGTGCAAAAAGCGGATGGAATAAACCCCCAAATATTCCACACCCCTTCCCCACCCATACAAAAACTGAACCTCCCTCTTGCCCCTACAGAAAGCTTATCTGGACCCATCAAAGTTAGTTTGTTCCTCACAGAAACACTGAAGAAACCCAGGCATGGCTCATGGGGACACCGCCAGACACAGAGAAGGAGCAGTGGCACCTCGCTAAGGTCCCTGTAGAGCCCAGGAAAACCCCTTTGATCTTGTGTACTTGCAAGGAGAAAGCTAATCCCATGTTGTGATATAAGTACCAGATGCTTCTTGGAAGAATTATACTGGGGCACAGGGTTAATGCTCCAGCTTTTCTTTAAAGTGTCCTGTGGATTATTCCCCGATTAAAAGGATTGTTCCCCAAACGGCTGGAGTGTCAGCTCGGCTGTTATTGTTGTTGTTGATACGTGGGGCGGGAGAAAGGACACGCTGGGAACAGGGTGTTGGGATTTATTTCCAGCCTCAATAACCTTTTGCCTCCCCTTTGCTTGACGCCTTTTCTCCCTTCTGAGCTCACCGGGGGTGAGTTGCTCACTGCTGGACCTGCTCACCCAGGAGGGAGGCTGGGGAAAATGGTGCTGGGTGGGGTTTGCTTGGTTTGTTTTTTTCAAAGTCTGATCCACAGGGCACCCACCTCTGCCTGTGAAGGAACCTGTACAACTGACTGGAGGGGCACAGAGCAGGGAAAGGGGCTCAGCCCCTGCACAATGGTGCACCACACTCTGAACCCCAAATCAGCCCTGCTCAGCATAGGGGAGATGCGGGAAACAGAGGAAAAGAGAGCAGGAAGCATTTCACCTCTTCCTGCTCTGAAGACAGGTGAAGCTGCAGGTCCACACCTCTGCATCTGCAGAGGGGTCTCTCCCTCCCAAGCCACCCATGGACCAGCCACACCTCCCTTCCTTACCCACCAGCTCTGCCTTTTTTGGCTGTTCTCTGTTGCTTTTAGAGTCCCAGCCCCACTCACATCCGCATCACCCACGCACCGTCTGTGTCACTTCAACCCCAGCATTCCTCGAGCCTTTGCTTCCAGCCTTGGGACACGCAGGGGCTGCTGCTACGGTTGTGTGCGGTTTGGGAGGGAGGGTTACAGGGGAGGCTCTTCCCTGAGCTGGGGAAAAGCTGGCAGGGGGTTTGGGTGGAGGACGATGGGCTCTGGCAGCCCGGGCTGAGGGGGGGAGCACTGCCAGCCAGGCACCCCTGGCCCCCTCCTCCCCCCTCATCTCAGTTTAACCCAGGTCTACACCCAAAGAGAAAAAGTCTCGGATTTACAGTGTTACAAACGTTTAAAATCAGGACGGCGCCAGGCTTGAGAAGAGGGGAAGGAAATAGCAGCATCTGCCCAAACGCAGAGAAAAAGCAGCAGCTCCGAGAAGACCCAAGCACAGCATCCCCTCCTTCCCCTCGGCGAAGGGGCTCCGCGGGTCCCCCCCCCTTCCTACACCTCTCCCCCAACTCCCTCTCTGGTGTGAAGCGGAGGAGCAGCAAACGGACCGCTGTCTCCGGATTAGAGAACATCACGCCTTTATTTCCGCGGGGATGTAAACGAAATGACCACCCCCGAGGAGCTGAGAGGAGCGTTCCCCCCGCCCGGGGCCGCCTGGGCACCGGGTCTCTGGGGGGGCTCTGCCTCCCGGGCCCTCTGCTCCCATTGTAACCACGGCTCCTTCCCTGGGGGGGTTTCTTCCTCTCCACTACGGCCGTCCTTAATGAAAAAGGGTTTAATGCTCCTTGACAGTCAGGTCCCTTACGAGGAGGAGGTTGCCAACCCTCCCTCGTTACCCACACCGCCTGCCCTGCATCCCCCCGAGTGCCCCACCGCGGGCAGGCAGCGCCGGGGCTGCCCCACGGAGCAAACCGCTTCTGTTCCTCATCCCAGGACCGGAGATTCCCCGACAAAGCCGCTCGAATGCTTCCAGCGGCCTGAAAACATCCCGCTGCAAACAGCCCCCTGCCCGCGGAGGGCGGCGGAAACCCCGCGCCGGGCTGGGGCGGTCCCGGCTCTGCCTCCCCATTGCTGGCAGCGGTCAAGGGCACGGCAGCGGGGTCCCACCGGTCCCACCGCTCGGGATGGGTGGTCGTATCCGGCCAGGTCCCTTCTCTGCTCCCGCTGCCCCAGCCCGGAGCTCCGCGGAGCTCCGCGCCTCGCCGCGCAGGGCCTGCTGCTCCTACGCACCGGCGTTAGGAGCGATTATTCTAATGGAGGAGGAGGAAGAGGAGGAGGATGAGAGTCCCTCTGCCCCGCTCCTCGCCGCCGCAGCCAATTCCACAACGCCCCGACAGAGAGGCGCGGTGGATCCCCCCCGGCAGCGCGGAGGAGGGTTCGGGATGCTCCTCCCGGGTGCTCGGGATGCTCCCGGGGGCTCGGCCCGGAGACGTTCCCAAGAGCCGGGGTACCCACTCGCCCCGGGAGCCGGGAGAGCGGTGGCGGCTCCGCCCGCAGCCCCTCTGCGGGGAGTCCCGGCTCTCCCCCCGACCCCTCGCAGCCCCTAGATCCCGCAGCTCTCGGCCTAGTAAGTCCCGGCTGCCTGTTCGCTTCCTAAACTCGTTCCACCTACATCAGTACTTTCGCGTCCTCTAAGCGCCCAGGGCGAGCACTACACACCCCTCATCTACATGACTCTGCATAACAATGTTTTATGCATGAAGCGCTATGGAGAGCTGCGTGTGCAGCCAACATAAAGAGGGGGCAGCGCCCGGCCCCCGCTTTAGCCCTTGCAGGAACTCCTGCCTGCGAGCAGGAGCTGCCTTCTGCCTCAGTCTCCCCCCCAGACCCTCTCATTTTTCTCCTCAAAGCTTTTGCGCTCTGCCTTTTTTTTGGGAAGACTGGTGAAATTTTGGAGCTGTGTAAAAAAGTCAACCACGGAACGAAGAGACGCAAGAGAACCGCAGAAAAGGGGGGTGGGGGGGTGTGTGTGGAATATCAAGGCCTGATAAAAAGGGGAAAGCCCCTCGTACATCCTAGCAGCGACCTTCAAAGCAAGCTATTTCTCCTCCAGCGGAGCCCAGAAGGGACATTTTTTCCACATTAAGTGTTGGGAAGGCAAAACCAGGGTCCATAACTGGGAAATTATAAAAGGAAGTAAATCCATCAAAGCAAATGCAATTGGGAATACAATTAGGCGGAGGGCTGGAAGGACACAAAAGGAGGGAGGATGGAAGCAGCTCTGTCGCTGAGTGACAATACGCAGGCGGCACGGGGCGGGGGGGGGGGAGAACACCCCAGCAAATGCGATTTTGCAGG
>WTSP01000685.1:25946-38161 GCA_025331215.1 Actenoides lindsayi | reverse complement strand
AAGCACCTCAACCTTCTTCTCATCCTTTGTTACTAAGTTTCCCTCTGCATCCAATAAATGATGGAGATTTTCCCTAATTTTCCTTTTGTTGTTAATATATTTATAGATACATCTTTTATTATCCTTAACAGCCGTAGCTAGGTTGAGCTCTAGCTGCGCTTTGGTCCTCCTAATCTTCTCCCTGCATTGCTTCACTACATCTTTATAGTCTACATGAGAGACCTGTCGTCTCTTCCAAAGGTCATAGGATCTCTTTTGGTTCTTGAGGTCCAGCCAAAGGTCCCTATTTAGCCAGGCTGGTCTCTTTCCCCGCCTGCTTGTTTTTCGGCAGGTAGGGACAGCCTGCTCCTGCGCCTTTAAGACTTCCCTCTTGAAGCATGTCCAGTCTTGCTGGACTCCTATATACTTCAGCACAGCCTCCCAAGGGACTTTGTCAATCAGTCTCCTGAACAGGTCAAAGTTTGCCCTCCCAAAGTCCAAGGTGGCAGTTTTACTAACCCCTCCCCGTGTTTCCCTAAGGATTGAAAACTCAATCATCTCATGATCACTATGCCCTAGATGGCCTCCAACCTTCACTACCCCCACAAGTTCTTCCCTGTTCACAAGGAGCAGGTCCAGGAGGGCACCTTCCCTGTTTGGTTCGTTTATAAGCTGCATGAAAAAGTTGTCCTCCACACATTCCAGGAACCTCTTGTAGGACCCTCAGGAACCTCAGGAGTATGGTAGTAATGTGATTCACTCCAGCTTGCTTGCAAATTAAAATTTTAGTCTCATTTTCAATATGATTATTGATAATTTATAACTGATTGTAATCACAAACCAAAATCAATAACTTCCCTTTATATAAAAAAGTATGTGATGGATAGAACTAACACATGAACTCTATTATGAATGCTTTTCATTCCTAAAAGTTATAGGCAGCCAAGAGTCTGGCAAATAACCAAAGACAGCCTTTGTAGAGCTTATTTTGCTGTGGTGTAAATGGAGTGTCTGTGTGTGTGTGTGTGTGCGCGCGCGCGCGTGTGTGTGTGTGTGTGTGTGTGACGCGGGGAATACTTTGTCTGTAATAGAAACAAGTTCTCATTGATCAATGATGCTGATACCTACATCTAATTGAGCTTCACTGGTTTATTTAGTCAATTGCATGTCCCAAAGCTAAGGGATGCCTTTCTAAAACATTACCACAATGAGCTCACCCAATAAAGTAGTGATACGGATCAAAATAGGGGAAAAAAAAGATGAAGATTTCTAATGAGGTTATATTGCATGTCCTATATAAAATTTATAAAACATTTGTTAAAGACATCTATTCTCACTTAATCATTCAGCATCTGAAAGATAGAAAATATGATGAATCATAATAGGCAGCATTTAATGCTATGCATAGGATAATAGGCATTTTAGCAGAAAACTAATCAAAATCTTCAGATATAGTTGCTGCTTTTTCATTTCAGTGCAGATTATAGATATAATTCATTCTAACATTAGCTAGTTGATTTAAAGCTTCTCTATTTCAGTTTTCACATGAACTGAATTGCTATCTTACTTATGTCTATATTGCACTCTTAAATGAAGTTAGAATGAGAAATAATTGAAAAATAGTGTAAGAGAACAAACATTTATAGGAATCTTTAATTATGCATGATCTATTATTCTAGATGCACACAAAACTGACTGTGTTTTGTGAATTCAAAGCTTAAATAAAAAACAGAATGAGATTAGCTAGCCATGACTTGCAGGAAACTGTCTCCACTTCAAATGAGGGGCTAACTGGAGAATATACAGTGCGGTTGGCTCTAACAACATCAGCAGTTCTGAATTAACTCTTCCTTCGTTTTCAGAAGCACTAAGTTTACCATTAAAAGGTTTCACAGGAGCATTGACAAATCTACTAGCTGTTAGTAATTATAAACTGAGAAATGCTGATGGGAAATTAATTTTCATGGTTGTAAAATGTTTTGGGGCCTTTTTTCTTAGAGAATAAAAACATAATCTAAGATCCTGCTTCTGCTGCAGAAATTAAATACAAAAGTCAATTTTGTCATTGTCAGCATAGTGGTGCTGATCCTTTGAAGTATTATTGTTCTGTTTAGCAAATCAAAACCAGCTGACCTATGAAGCAACAGAATGATACTTAAAAGGGGTATTGTGTTCAGGGTATCTTTCTGTGCTCTTTGATATCTCACCACAGCTTAAAGGTGGCTTAATACTGAGATCTTTCAAACATGACAATATGATTTATGAGACACCAGAGTCACCTATGACTACAATGAGTTTGAGAAATTTTATGGTCTACTATGAAGAAAAGTGATCCAAAGAATATAGTGTCATATTACAGAACATTTGTTAGTTACAGGATGATATGAAATAGTTCAAAAAGAGTTTTATCATTTGGATTATCTCTTTCAGCCATTACTCTGCCTTTTAACACATAACAAGTTTCATTAGTCAAAAGTGGAAAAAAAACCCTGTCCAAAAATGTTTTAAAAAGCTTGAGATTCGTCTGAAAGAAGGTCTTTCTTCAGTCTATTTGTTCTATTCATCAATATAATGTAAATTTTCACGTAATTTGTAAACTCAACAACTGCTGGTTTTAAGCTTTTCTTCTTTAGGAATGAAATACCAGATGTTCTTTTACACAAGTATACGACAGCTTATTCAAAGTCTACTGACTGAATTTGTAACTCATCTAATCACTGCCAAATGTAAAATTCTGCACTGTGCAGACTGTTACTGAGTAACAGTCATCATTAGGAAACTTATAGTGACTCTTCTTAGGTTTCCAAGCACTTTTAGAAGATCATAGTCACCTTCAGTATATACAGAATTACAAAAAAAAAAAGGTAAAAGCAACTCCTGGAAGATCATCTTGGTGTGATCTTGAGAAGTTAACCTGCACACTTCCCTGGAACTCACCAGAGAAAATACCTCAGGAACCTGATCAGAATGTAGAACACCTCACTCAATTCAGCCTCAGAAGGAAGTACAGGTACAAGATTTTCAGTAGCCATGTTTCCAGCTTTTAGGGAGCTTTTAGGTACACAACTCACAGAGCCACTTTATCTTAGATGTAGCTCTTGTAGGATATCACTAAACAGACTGAGAAACTGACTGAAGAGGTCTCTTTTTCTGAGCTGCCACATTCTCAAGTATACTACCTCCACAACTTAGTGGAGAATAAGATAGTTGTGCACACAAAACCAAGATATATAACATGTACTTGAACACAATCTTCCAAGCGAGCCATTTTACTTTCTGGTTATTGGTCTTATCTCATATTTGAACATGTTGAGCATTTGGACAGTACAGTAATTCAGCTAGAAAAAAAATGTGACAAGTAACTTATTGCTAAGAGGTGTATTTTCCTGTTCAACTTGAATAATTTAAAGGGCTACTATTACACATAGATTTTTATTATTTTTTTTTTCTAGTTTTAGTGGCTTTTAGATTTTAAAGGGCCTTCAGCTTCGAGGAGTCTGAAGGTTTTTGAACCTTTTTGGAACTTATGTTCTGTCTTGAGGCATACCAGGTTAAATCCTGAATAAAATTGCACTGTAGATACATCAGAAATTAATGGACAAAATTTGTCCTTGATGTTTTTTCTCCAGCACCCTGTTTTAGAAATTCTTGCTTTCTCCTAGCTCTTCCGGCTTGACTGCAATTTCATGTCATGTTCACCTTCTCATTACACTTGAACCAGCACAAATACTTATGGGACCATGCAGATACCCAAGCTAATTAACTGGGGATAACGAAGGAATGGGGAAAAGAGTGAAGTGGCAGACATGAGAAGAAAGAAGGGGAAGGGTCTCTGTCTAACTTTGCTGCCAGTGACAAGGTGCATGGACCTATATATCCTAAATCATAAAGTTCAAAAGTTCAAGCTTAGCTGGGGAATGAAGAACTTCAAACACTTCAGACATTTCTTAGCACTCAATAAAGCATTAATTTTTCATGTCTTTTGATTATCCACAGGAAGGTACATTATTGCTAATTTTCAGTTGACATAAAACTCCAAAGAGATGTCTGCTTTTCAGTGCCTGAGCTGACATCTGACAATTTGTGAGGTGTCAGGTGAGTACTGATAAAGTTGAGAACTAGGTGTTGTCTGTTAATGTGCTTAGCAGGGAAGTGGAACAAATCCACAGAAGAAGGAGCTTGTAATAAGTCATGGATGAGGATACATCTCAGAGAGGACAATGAGTTTTGGATGGATACAGCAATTTAACACTGGATTTGGTGTTTTAACATTGTGAAGAAGGAAGGATATGACTGCAACTTCTGATTTTGAACTGGGTCTAGCATACAGTCTAACTAATAGCAACGTTATTTACATGCCTAAGGTAGGTGGGTTAAATCTGAGACTATAAGTGGAAATATTAAAAAAAAAAATTAAAATTTAAATGACAGAGATATTTAAGCTAACAGATGAAATATATATATATAAAAGATGCCTAAAAGGTCCTAAACTAATAATATTATTGTAGTCTACCACTTTCACTCTCAGATAATCTGAACAAGAAATTTTGGGAGTTTTATAGTTTTCTTCTATAATGATTGATAACTGGATACTCTGCATTTTTCATGGGAGCATTCCCTGAGTTCCAAAACAGCTTTCTTTGACAAACCACCAGAAATAAACAAATAAAACTATAAATAACACAGGTAATTTCTCCCCTCCTCTATAAAATACACTAACAAATTATTTTTTGTGCAACAACTTCCACTGAGAATTCTGTATGCAGCCAAATATTTTGATGCAGTTGTCTGTGCAAAGTCATGATATATATTACTTTTGCAAAGCAGAAACAAGTTATGCTTCTTGTAAATGACCGGTATTTTATGCATTAAACATGTAATCATGTGGCAATTAAGGATGGTGAAATTATATCAGGATAGTACGATAATGAATTTCACTTTGAAACAGTATTGGGTAAACAACCTCTGTGTGGGGTATCCCAGCAAACATTTTGATTGTCTCTTCTGTTTAATAGTTTGTTTCTGGAAGATTATAGGAAAGTGTTCATGAAAGATGGACTTTATCAAAGACACCAGAGATAATGTGTCAAAACCAAGGATGATGTAAATCAGAGAATTTTGTCAGTTTATATAGAATCATTTAGGTTGGAAGGGACCCTTAAGATAATAGAGTTCACCTATTAACCTAGCACCACCAAGTCCAACATTAACCCATGATGTCCCTAAGTGCCACATCTACATACTTTTTAAATACTTTCGTAGATCGTGACCCAATCACTTCCCTGAGCAGCCTGTTCCAATTCTTGACAATCCTTTCAGTGGACAAATGTCCAATCTAAACCTCCTTTGGTGCAACTTGAGGCCATTTCCTCTTGTCCTGTTGATTGCTACATGGGAGAACAGACTAACACCCACCTCACTACAACCTCCTTTTAAATAGCTGTAGAGCATGAGAAGGTCTCCCTTGAGCCTCCTTTTCTCCAGGATAAACAATCCAGTTCCCTCTGCTGCTTCTCATAAGATTTGTGTTCTAGACCATTCACCAGCATCGTTTACCTTCTCTGGACATGCTCCAGCATCTCAATGTCTTTCTTGTAGTGAGGGGCACAAAAGTGAACCCAGTATTCATGGTGCAGCCTCACCAGTGCTGTGTACAGGAAGACAAACACTCCCCTAGTCCTGCTGGCCACAGGACAGGATTCTGTTGGTTTTCTTGGCCACCTGGGCACACTGTTGGCTGATATTCAGCTGGCTGTCAGTCAACAACCCCGGGTCCTTTTCCATCAGGCAGCTTTCCAGACACTCTTCCTCAAAGCTGTCCCAAGTGCAGGACCTGGCATCTGACCTTGTTGAACCTCATACCATTGACCTTGGCCCATCAATCCAGTCTGTCCGGATCTTTCTATAAAGCCTCTCTACCTTCAAGCAGATCAACACTCCTGCCTATCTTACTGTCATCAGCAAATTTGCTGAGGGTGCACTCGATCCCCTCACCCAGATCACTGATAAAGGTATCAAGCAGAACTGGCCCCAACACTGAGTACTGGGGAACACCAGTTTTGACTGGCCACCAACTGGACTTAACTCCATTCACCACCACTCTCTGGGCCTAGCCATCCAGCACAGCACATGCCCATCCAAGCCATGAGCAGACAGTTTCTCCAGGAGGATGCTGTGGGAGATGGTGTCAAAGTCTTTGCCATTGTCCAGATAAACAACATCCTCAGCCTTTCCCTCATCCATTAAGTGGATGACCTTGTCATAGAAGGAGATCAGGTTACCCAAGCAGGACCTGCCTTTCGTATACTCATGTTAATTGGGCCTGGTCATCTGCTTGTCCTGCATGTGCCTTCTGATGGCACTCAAGATGATCTGCTCCATAACCTTCCTCAGCACTTAGGTCAGACTGAGAGGCCTGTAGTTCCCCAGATTCTCCTTCCAGCCCCTCTTGTAGATGGTGCCACATTTGCTAACCTCCAGTGAATTGGAACCTCCCCAGTTAGCCAGAACTGATGATAAATGATGGAAAGTGGCTTTGTGAATACTATCATTTGAATGTATCTTCACTGAGTAACCAAAGGAAAGTAATAACTACCAGTTCTGTTTAAACACCAAAAAAACAAGCACAACTACAGTCTGAAAATCAGGCAGCAAATGTTGAAAAACAATGCTGCAATATATTCAAATTTCTGTTATATTGGAATCTTCTGATATAAAATATTTTCTATTTACTTTAATTATAAAACAAGTTTAAAACCAGTTTCAAAATAAAATGTGGCTCAAAATCATCCTAAATATAAATTACATTGTTAACATTTCTAAAATTGGCTAACCTGGTTTCTTTTCTTATAACTTTCAAAACTCTTTTCCAGAAATAGATAATGCTTCTGAAGAAGTAACTTACAGTGACCAAGGAGTAACTTTTTTATCCTCTGAATTTAGTACTAATTGTGAATATTATTAATTTGTAATTATAAACACAAAGTAAATGCTTTGGGTTTGCTTCCTATTTCACATCAACTGCCCAAATAACAGTGCGGCAAAATTTGAAGAAAAAAAAATTCCTCACCCATCTAATTTTACTATTTGTCTAAGAATAAGTAAATTTCAGATATTACAGGACACTGCTTAGACACTTAGCAGATGACCATGGTTCATAAGTTCTTCAGGTCCCTCACATAAAAGCAATAAAGTCTGAAATGCTTCTGTTACTGCCAATAGAAAACCTCCTATTGATTACCATATTGTGAATCAAACAGAGCATGCACGGGAAAGAATATGACCACACAACCTGCAGCCAGCAATGTCAATGAACATATATTAACTATATGAGAGGCAGAGGAAAATGTAATTTAATTATATATTCTACAAATTTATCACAACACTAGTTTTTATATGTTTATTGGTTAGGAGAATTAAAATATAGATATTTTTTAAATCTAGTTTGTCTTCATCTCTCTCACTTCTTTATTATCAAAGTATCTTTTCCTCAAAAATGACAGCTCCAATGTTTTCTTTAGTTCTTTCTGACTATAAGGGTTGTGTTTATTGAATCAAAACCAGAAAAATAATACTGATGATGTATATAATATCATGATTGGATCAACACAACTTTTGTGTAGAATGCTGGGTATCAACTAGTTATACTAAACAGCACGCAATAAAGCCAAAATCTGAAACATTTTAAAAAATATTAATGAAAAATCATTCTGACAAGAAAAAGGCTTCCTCCCCACTCACACTACCAGGAGCATTATTACAGCGTATAATTCATTCACCATGTTCTCTGATTTATCCTCAGGAAGGAAGGCAGCTGGCAACAGGCTGCATGAGTTTTTCATGCCGTGGGAATGTGCTCTAGTTTCTGTGGTAACTCAGTGTAGTCCTTCTGTCATAGACTCTTATCCCACATGTAGTGTCATAAATTTGGGCATGTCCAGCGGGTCTGTCACTTCCCTGAGGCCCCAGTCCCACTATGTTTTGGCAGATGGGCTGTAAAAGATGTGGCCAAACTGGACAGAAATGTTGGCATAGATACCATACTATTACAGAAATGTACATAACTCACAATGTAGCTACTGTACATTGTAATCTTTATAAGTCTGTAATTTCTTTCAAAACTTTGTCTCAGTTCTCAAAAAACATAACTGATTGTGCAGAGATATATATGTTTCGGATTTTACTAAAGTGAATTAATAAAACTGGTATTGGCATCTCCCGGAAAAGGTGTTTATTATTTAGTTTTATTTGTTTGGCGATTTTTTTTTTCCATAAAATGACCCTTTATTTACTCATGCTTGTTTGGGTTTGTTTTTTTTTCATTTTGGTGCTTCCAAGGATTCAAATTCATTTCTGAATATCAAAAGTCCCTGATGGGCCTATCTCTAACATAGAAAGCTGCATCAGCTCCAAAAGGATCTCTTAAAAATTATCTACTATTCCCTGAAACAGAGGAATATATTTATGAAAGCTTAAATATATATTCTTTTTAAAAAGGAATTAGAAGAAACAGCTGGGATAAGTAAAACTAATCTTTTAGTACCAAAATTTGTCAGCATCAGCTGGAAGGTTAATTAAAGGTTAATTCCACCAACTGAAATGGTGAACAAAAAAATACACTGTCACTCTTGTAATCATAGTTAAACCGTGACTTGAGGAAGGATTGTAAACATTCAATTACTGACCCATATCAAAGGCTAAATAGCTTCAAAGATAAATTCAAAGATACTGCTAAAATTTATGTTTTCTGTTTAGCTTTTTAATATGCTGTTTTATTTTGTCTCATATTTACTTGATGGTTAGTGTACCCTATGAATAATTAACTCATGCATAAACCATGCAGTGGATACTTGCAATGTTCTTTTTATCTCAGAGCTATTTAGATGAAATAACTAACAGCTAACATCAAAGTCCATCCTGAAGGAGAAGGCAATCATGTTGGTTACTCAGTGTTCCAGTGCAGCAAATGGAAAGGCCATTTTATGCACACACTTTAACTCCTGCAAGCACAGGGAACAAGGATGCAGTAATCTGTTCCATAAATTCAATCAGTATGGTTGAAATGTGGTTATATAAATCCTGATGATTAGGACCTTTCTTCTAGTTTACTCTAAATTTACATAGGACAGTATTTATCTCATGTTATTATAACACTTTCATATTTTGGCTTACATATCTCTACCCTTTTATATCTCTGTTCACATTCCTCTTTCTCTTCTTACTATATTTTTAAAAATGATTTATATATGTTATAGGGGTTTTTGGTTTGAGTTTTTTTGTTTGTTTGTTTTTTTTCATGACAGAGGATCCAAACTTCTTGCTTTCTCTTATACTTTCTATGAATAATGACAATATTGAAAAAACTGGGTGAATACCTACTTAGAAATTAAATGCAAAATCAAAGGGTAAAAGCATTTGTTCTGCTGATCTGAACACAAGGCACCCATATTGGAACACATGATACCCACATCTGATCAAAGCAGAATCTTTCTCCATTCAAGATCCCACATTCTTTCTTAGACTTAACTATTTGCCATCACATAAACAGAAAATTTAAATATACATCCTGAAATGCCCAATATCCTAGTGTCTGCTGCCTTCAGTTGAACTGTAAAAACACTTGACCTCAAGCTCTGCTTCAAGAGAGGCCAAAGGGAGGTTGAAACCAGCCTCCCACATTTCAGATTAGCTGGATGACCTTAGTAACCCAGCTACCAGCAGGAAATAAGTGAGCACACTCCCAATACTTCTCCTTCAGTCACAGCTGCCTGCTGTGTTAAATGAATCTGAGCAGACCCTGTGTGATTTGCTTAAGGTTCTGGACTAGGAAGAATTAAACCAGAAGCTCTCTTGTTTTCTACAGAGTCCTTCTCTGGCTACCCCTTCCCTGTACCAGCAACCTATGTTAAACTGAACCAAAGCAATTGCTTTCCAAACAACTCATGGAATTTTGTACCCTGGCATTTCTTTTCTACAGTAACTTCATCGAGCAGTATTTCCTCTCCAGTTTTATTTTTGTTTCTGTTTCCTGCCCTTTATTTTAACCAGAGTCTATTGGACAGATCTTTGAAGAAGTCAGCTTGAGTGAGGCAAAGGGTAATTGTTCTGCTATCCCAGCACATTGGCTTAGGAGCAAGTATACCCACTTAGAAAGAGGTATAAGAACAGGCCTCAAGAGCTCAGAGATGGAAGAACTGAAACCATGAGGTAAAAAAGCCTTACGCTATTCTGAAAACAAAGTAAAATATTCTTCTCAAAACACTGTGTTTTCAATAAAACAAACATCAAGAGCTGACATCACCACAAACATCCCTGTAGTCCCTTGAAGATATCCCAGTGTTTAGTTTCATGTCTCTTCCCTAAGCAGGATAGCATTCTTCATCTTTCAAGACAAGGAAAACAAGCAAGCATGCTCCCCATATCTCTCTTTCTTCCTGCTGTGCTAGATGAATGTGAGCATTTGCAATATAGGCAACATCAACCCTTTCCCCATGAGTTCCTATAATGTGACAACATCTACCTGTGACTGCTGAGAAGTACATCTGCAGAATATTCATGTTATTTTTAAGTAATCGTTACTTTTCAGGATGTTTAGGATCTTTTCTTGATGTACCTTTACAACAAGGCTCTCTACTCATCAGCAATATCCATGCCATAATGCAGCAGACCAGATAGGTTTACCTCTGTGCTGTCATTTGACCCATTTCCTTTGATACAGCCACCCCTACTGAGCATTTGCCACCATCTATGAGTCATTATAGAGACAGAGCACTGGTCACTTTTCTTGCTTGGCAATCTCTAGGGCAAGCTACGTGGCTTTCACTTCTGTAAACTGCCTCAATTCCCCTTTTCCTTTGACATTTTCAGTAATTTGTCATATACAAAGCATAGAATAGTTTGGGTTGTCAGGGACCTTTCAAGGTCATCTAATGCAACCCTCCTGCAGTAAGCAGGGACATCTGCAACTACAGCAGGTTGCTCAGAGCCCTGTCCAACCCAACCTTGGAGCTTCTTCCCATCTCCAATGGACCCAGAGCATATTGCTTTTCAGTTTCTGGTGACTTATTATACGGTGGGACCTCCTTGGCACTGGTTACCTCCTCCGACAATGCTTTGAAATCTCTGCCTTCTGGACAACCCATGATCTTTTCCAGGACTCCAGGGCAATTGGGGTTCCCTATTCAGATCTATCGTGTCATCAGTACACTTACTCCACATTGTGTTGGTTACATAATGTGTAATGGGGACCCTTCTTTTGAACATTCAGCACAGCATAGGCAATTGCGGTGCCAAGAGGAGCTGTATTTCCATTCCAACTACTTCTGAAGTGGCTCAAAACCCCTCATATGCTGCTAATATCTCTTTTTCATTTGGAGTGTAGAAGACCCTAGATCCTCTATATCCCCAGGTCCAAAACCCTAGATGTCAACTGTCTCTCTGGATGCTTTCTGCCAGAGTGTCCAGAGTTGTGCTCCCTGAATGTGGTGCAGAGTGCATTTCTCACATCTGATACTGCCCAGATTGACCCAAGGGCTATCACATGAACTATCTTCTGATTCATCTACTCAAAGGTTTCTCACTGCTTTGTTCACTGTGTGAAAAGTTCTTCTTCCAGGTGACTTGAAAGGATGCACAGTCTGACTGTCATGGAAGAAACTTGCTCAGGAGCTGAACACCACAGCTGCTTGCTCAGTGTGCACCATCTGGCTGTGTGGTGCTCAGCTGCCAACTGAGGTTAACCCACAAAAATGATTATTCTCAGTCATATTTATGATGCTTGGAAGAAGTGCTTTCATAAACTCTGGAAGCAGTGCTTTTAATTTCACTGAGGCTGCTGAAGGAACTGGACAATATTCAGTATAATTAAAGACTTGGAGACCATCAGAATAAGTGGAAAGAAAATGCCATTATAATCTACATTGCTGCTTTAAATCTGATATAAATGGTTCAGAATTTTACATACTGTAATAGTTTTTAAAATACTTTTAGATATCCTTATATCACTGAACATAGTAAGTCTGAAATGGAATTCTTTCATTCTCAAAGACATGTTCTGTACCTGAAGAAAGAAACAGGTGAAAGGACATGCTGGAAAGTGTCCAGAGAAGGGCCACAAGGATGATCAGAGGGTTGGAGCACCTCTCCTATGAGGACAGACTAAGACAGTTGGGGTTGTTCAGTCTGGAGAAGTCTCCGGGGAGACCTTATTGTGGCCTTCCAGTATCAGAAGGGGGCCT